>RJWM01003770.1:89136-109694 GCA_004363535.1 Dasyprocta punctata
TTTTTTTTTTTTTTTTTTTTTTTTTTTTTTTTTTTTTTTTTTTTTTTTTTTTTTTTGGTGCTGGGCATCGAACTCATGACTTCGCGTTTGCCAGGCAGGTACTTATGTTGCTGAACTAAATCACCAGCCCTATAATTCACTTTTTTCCCTCATTCCCCTCCCTTCCCCTTAATTGTTCTTCCCCCTTCCTTTTGCAAAACTTTGTTTCCATTGTATTCTTTTAAATTTTTTAAAATCCCTATTCCCTTCCTTCTCTGCCCGTCCTCCTTCCTTCTTTCCCTTCCCATTTGAGCACTTCCCAATATCTACCCTCCATTTGAGTTCTTATTACCCTTTGGGTTTCTTTCACAAGAGATATAATTCACCTTGTCAGTGAGATTTCTGAACCAGTATGTATTTTCCTACTTTATTGATAATTTCTTATGACATAATAAATGTAAAATCCTACGTTTCTAAAAATTGGTCCTAGAGATAATTACATCCAACTCTTTCATTTTACTAATGAGGAAATTGAAACCCAGAAAGGTTAAGTGATTCCTGAATGTCACATATTTAGTTTGTATTCAGTGAAAGCTTTTTGACTCTCAGCCCAAGAGTCATTGAAGTATAGTAACTCTTCAAAATAATACTAATATGTACTGCAATGAGCCAAATTATAATGAACTTCTGAAAGGTTTTTAGCTTAATTTTCCATCAGAAAAAAAGATTCCACTGAATTTATCAATTGGAAATTAATTTCAGCACTGACATCTGTTTTAAAAAAAAAACTCTTTACAAAAGTTTATAAGTAACCAAAGTTTATATGTGCCTAATTGGCACATAAACAGGAACAAATGTTTCTATCCAGTTGAAATTTAAAATCAAATCATACTAACCTTGATTTATTTAAAAAGTGAAGAAAATCCCAAGCTAACAGTATGACAAAATTAAATCACATTGGTGTTGGAGTCTTTGGTTTAATTCAACTGATTGATAAGCACAACAAACTCACAAGGGTATATTTGAGGTAAGAAGATCTGTCTGATACAGGGGAAACAAAACTCCCAACCTACTAAATGTGTAGTACAAGTTCATGTTCTCTAAAATCAAAGAATGAATTTTAGGAATAATGGAGGTTAAGAGCAGAATATATTTATTGAGAGAAAGAGTGGATTGCCAAAGACTCTGTCTTTTCTAGGGACTTTTATAGAGCAAAACCACGAGGTGAGGTACCACGAAGTGAGGCAGGTCTAAAGTGGAGAAAACATGGGAACTCACAAGGTGGGCATAAGGTGGGACAGAACTATGGTTAACCAATGAAATTAATTGCTCAGGTAAAATTGATTAAACCAGGGGCAAATGGGGAAGCGAGTTAAGTAGCAAGCAAGCATGCATACAGAGCAGTGACTCTTCCCATAGGAGGTTGGGATGGTGACTCCTGGCTTCCTCAGGGTGATAGAGACCTATTTAGACTATCAATCCTTAGGATGTGGGTGCATTTGTTGATCTTTTGTCTTGAGGCCTGGCCAACAGTGGGAGGTGTCTCTCTCCCCCACAGTTGCAAGGTATCTGGTCTTTTGCACTGGCTTCTTTGAGGGCCCAGCCCTTTCTGACTGCCTATAATATCTCTATCTAACTCAGTTGCCTGTAGCATGCCTCTTCTCAGAGGCAGTCAACTCCACAATGTATTGATTATTTGTTTGTTTTTCACACTGGTGAAGAGATTAAAAAGAAATTGATATAATTTCTATCCACAAGGTTTCTTCTCATTCTCACAAATCAGCTTTGTCAATAACAGCTCACAAGTCAGCCTTGAGAATAACAGCTCAAAGAAAACTTGGAATGATGAAAGCGGAAATAATTGTTACAATGTTTGGAAGGATTTGTCCATCTTCTTTGGTAGGAAGAAGGGGACAAGATAGAACGATATGTTTCCTGTCAAAGATGTGCTCATAGGATGGGCAAAAGTTAGCATACAGCCACCTTTCCTAACATCAGAGGAGCTGTGAAGGCAAATATCAAGAGGAAGAAGGCAGTGGACACTAATAACAGGAGAGCCCAAAACAGGAGCTCAGACAGGAGACAGGGTAAGGAGATGCAGAAGGCTCACTGGCTTCCTGTTAGCCTTACTCATGGACATACAGTCACAGAAAGTGTTCGAAGGCAAGCCTGTAGGGAAAATAAGCAACCAAGTAAAAATCTATGTTGAATTGAGGAAAGCAGCTTGTATTTGTAAAACAAGACTTTGAATTGCCATATAACATCTGAGACCTATTTTGGTTTTCTGTTGTTGTGTTTAGTTAGTTGATACATTTTACCTACAGGTGTGTTTGTACTTTATGGTAGACCCAGATTAGTTTACAGACTAACAAAAGTAAAAGCTGGCTCTAGAGGTACATATTTTAGTATTCCCCCCCCCAAAAAAAAATGTGGGCAGCTACGTATGGGCCTTTGAGTTTAAATTCTTCCTAGGTAATTTCTGTATTTGGTTAGGTTGTCTTGTAGACCTGTGGCACCTGCTATTCTGTGGAGGACCACCTGGATGACTCTCCCTGAAAGAACAGCAATTATTTCCATTTTGGCCAAACCTGGTCCTATTTCCTTCTGTTGATATGTATACATTGACTTTCCCTTATCTCCTCAATTGACTTTAAGCAGTGCAAATCGGCCTAGCCAAGGTGCTGATGTGGTCTTTGAAGGAAGGTGACGGGTCAGTGTTATCCCACCCCATAGCTCCCCAAAAGCATGTGCAAGCCAGGTGGGAAGAAGAGCCAGGCCCTACACAGTTGGCTGGAATCAAGCCTTGAGATAAGATGCTATGACTTTCCAGGGCATAAAAAAATTACACATCAGAGCTGAAGCATTAACCCCAAAACATTAGATACTACCTCCAATTGTATTACGCAGATTACTCTTTCTGCATATCCTTCTCTCTGCATATTGCAGAGGTGATTTTAGGCCTCCTACCTAGTCCAGGTTATAACACTCACTTGTATTTCCCACCATTCTCACAGTCGTTCATCCTTCAGCCACTCCCTTCTTCATGAATTAATAAAACCCAGGTTCAGCCCTGGGTCAAGGCCTTTGTTTCAGTTACCCATCATCCTAATGGGATTTAGGACTCCCCTTGGTTTCCCACAACTACAGATATGCCTTAGTGTCTTTATTCTCACCACTGTAAGTGATAGATTGGAATTAACTCTCTAGAATTCTAATAACTTTTCCATGGGATTATAAATATTAACTTCTCAGACCACAATGAGGACCAGGAAGTGCTTTCTGTACTATTCTGCTACATTTTTCCATGTTTCTTGAATCTGCTCTTCCCTTGTTTTGATTTACCTCACTATTTTGTTGTTCATTTTCTTTTAATTTATTTTTTGTGGTAAGAACACTTAACATTAGATTCACCTTCCTAACACATTGTTTCACATAGTACACATTATTGTTGACTGTAAGTACAATGTTATACAATAGCTCATTAGTGGCTTAACTAGTAGCTTCTAGAAACCACCATTCCACACTTTGATTCTCTGGATTTGACTATTTTATGTATCTCATATAAACTGAATAATACAAAACTTATCTTTCTGTGACTGGCTTATTTTATTTAGCATAATATTCTCAACATATATTCCATGATGGACATTTAGGTTGTTTATACTTCTTAACTATTATGAATAGTGTCACAGTGAAAATACAAGTGATTTCAATTCTTTAGGATAAGTCCTCAGAAATGGATTAGTTGAATCCTAAGTTGTATTTTTAAACTTTTAAGTTTTTGTTTTGCTTTTTATAGCAACTGCACCAATTTGCATACCACACCAACATTATGCAAATATTATAATTTCTCTGCCACATGTCCAATGTCTTTTTTAATAACATCCATTCTAACAGATATCAAATGATATTTCATTGTAGTTTTGATTTCTTCTCCCTGATGATTTGTCACATAGAAAATTTTTCATATATCTTTTGATCATTTGTACATTTTCTTTGGGTAAATATCTATTCAAGTCCTTGGTTCATGAGAGGCCTATTTTCAAAATATAAGACTTTCTGATTTAAAAATGTATCACAAAATGACAATAATCAAAACAGCATAGCACCAACATGGTCAGATACACCAATGAAACAGAAAGGAAGCCTAGATACAAATTCATGCATATGTGTCATTTGATCTTTGACAATGAACATATAATAGGAAATATCTCATCAATAAATGCCTAAGAATGCATATACAAAAGAATATAATTAAATCATTATCTTATACCATATACAAAAACAAAACAGAACACTCAACATGAATTAAGAACTTAAACATAAGACATGAAACTGAAAAATTCCCAGAAGAACATATAGAGGGAAACCACTGGGACACTGCTCTTGGAAATGATTTCATGGGTATGACATGAAAAGTATGGGTGATAAAAACAAAACCAAGAGGTATGATGTGAAATTAAAAAACTTCTGCCCACAAAGGAACTTGTAAACAGAAAGGAAATCTATGGAATAGGAGAAAAATATTTGTAAATATATGATAAGGGGTTAATTTCCAAAATATATGTTGCAGTCAGGGGTTACAAGGAGAACAATTACATACAGGATACAGAATTTATAGTATTATTTCATGATGGTCACCCAGAGGTAAATACAAGAAAGTGCAGTTAATCCGTCCACAAAACTAAAGACCTAGAAAATCCAGCCAAGGGCCTGGATCCCACAGCAATGCCCTGCATGAGTCCAACTGAAAACCTAGAGCCCATGACAGTGCCTCCCACGAGTCCAGTTGGAGGCCTAGAGCCCACAACAATGACTCACGCAAGTCTATTTTACAGATCTCTGCTGGGAAGGCCCAAAAGTCAACAGTGGAAATTAGAAAGTCTATGCCAGAGGGGTAAAGTTTCTGTGCTAGTAGGTTGAGGGTTCTACAATGGAGCCAAGAAGTGATGCTCAAAATAAGGACCAGCATTGCTCTGAAAAGTACCACAGGCATCCTCAGCAACAGTGAGGTCTTGAGCTCCTCCAAAGATGAGAACAGTCAAGTACATGCCAGGAAGCTAGCATGACAAGCTTCTCCTGGAGATTGAACAGCATGCACCTTCCCCTCTGAAATCAGGAAGTGATGCTCAATGTAAGGAGCAGAGGTCCCGCAAAGTGAACCAGAGCCACTCTCAGTGACAAGGTCCCAAGCTCCTCTGATGATAGTAGCCAAATTCATCTCAGGGAAGCTAGCCATGAAAAGCTCCTCCAGGAGAACCAATGGCTCCAAACAACAACACTTAGGAGAACCCACAATGCCTCACTCTTCCTCTCCATGTCTCCTTTGATGCTGGCAACTTTCCTCAGATGGGCCATCTATACTCAGCACCATGCTGATTTAATTCAGCTGGTGTTAAATTGACCACCAGTTTTTAACCCACAACAATATATAAGGAACTTCTACAGCTCAATAGTAAAAACAAAAACAAAACAAGCAATAACAAAAAACCTAATGATTCCATTTTTTAAAGGGGCAAAACTGTTGTCTGAGTAACTTTTCTCACTGCTAATGAACCCCAAAGTTAGAGGGGTAAAAGTCTATTTAGCTCACAGTTTATAAAGGCTTCTGTCCATAATTGGCTGACTCCAAGGCAGAGCGGCATGGCAGAGGGCCGTCACAGAGGTGAAACAGTTCATGGCAGGCAGAAGCTAACAAAGCAACCAGGGATGACCACAGTTCTTTTTATCTTTCTTTTCTGTTTTCACAAAGAATCTACATAAAAATCAATAGAACAGACAAGCAGGTTTAGCAAGGTCATGGTACAAGGTCTCAAAGCCATATATAGAAATCTAGTGTTGGCCTATATACAAGTAATGAACAATTCAAAAGTAAAATTGTAAAGGCACAAATTACATCACAAAAAAGCTTAATGTAACATTACTGTATGAATCTATCTAGATACATTCATTATCTGTATCCTAAAAATTAAAAAAACTGATCAAAATTACCCAAATACAACCTAAATAAGTGGAGAGAGACTATGTATGTGAATTGGGTAAACATCAAAACATTTATTCTCCCCAAACTTATCTATAGATTCACCTCAAAATCTATCAAAATATCAGTAGAATTCTTTTTTTTTCCAGTGAAGATAGGCATTGAATTTACTTTTGGACAGGCCATGTGGATGACAAAGGAGGCCACTGTGCCTTTTTTTTTAAACTATTGTAACTATTTTTTATATGCATATACATGAACATATTCATAGTTTTTTCTCTGTCACACAAGCAAAACAATGTGATGCTTACACATATGTGACTTATTTATTTCACTGATAAGTAGGTTCTCAAGGCACATCCATTTAAGTATAAAAGTGTTCAGTTTATAATTCTTTATAGCTGAGTAGTATTCCATTATATAGAAATACCACATCTTTTTTGTCCATTCCTCAGTCAATGACCATTTAGGTTGTTTCCAAGATCTGGCTATTATGAACTGTGCCGCCATAAACATAGGTGCACATATATCGTTGTGGTAGGATGTTTTCAATTCTTTTGGGAAGATACCCAGAAGGGGAATAGCTGGGTCAAATGGAACCTCCAATCCCAGCTTTTTGGGGAATCTGCACACTGACTTCCACAGTGGTTGCACCAGCCAGCATTCCCACCAACAGAGAAGTGTTCCTTTTACCCCACAGCCCCTCCAACCCTTACTATTGGTTGACTTCTTAATACTAGCCATTCTTTCTGGGTTGAGGTGGAATCTCAGAGTTATTTTAATTCGCATCTCTCGAATGACCAGTGCTGTTGAACATTTTTTCACGTATTTATTTGCTGTTTGTATTTCTTCTTCTGAAAAGTGTGTGCTCATCTCAGATGCCCACTTTTGGATTGGGTCTTTAAATCTGGGAGGACTGACTTTTTTGAGTTCTTTATACTTTCTTGACAGTAATCCTTTATCTGAGGGTCAGCTGACAAACATTTTCTCCCACATTGTGGGTTGTGACCACAGCTCTTTCTAACATTTAGATTTTATCCAGGCTACTTAGAGTGGGTAGCATTCACACTGTTAATCCTAGTGCCCTTAATCCTAGCATTGCACCATGAATCAATCCCAAAATTACATACTCTAGATCTAGCCACCTCTGAAAAAGCCCCACCTGTGACTGCATGAGGCACTGGGGAGACATCTAGACACAAGCCATAACACCATGAGAAATAGTTACCCATGAGAAACATGGTACAAGAGACATACTTTTTATTTTTGGATCATATAAGCTCTAAACATATAGAACACTATAATGTATATATGTGTCTTGTTCATGTTTATAGATTTATTGAGGTTTAATTGATACAAAAGAACTGCATATATTTAAATTGTGTAATTTGATAAGTTTGGAAATATGTGTTTTGCTTTTTTATATGGTGTTGTAGTCAGGGGTTACAGAGAGAACAACTGCTACAGGACACAGTGTTTGTAATATTGTTTTATAATAGTCACCCAAAGTTAAACACAAGAAAGTGCAGGAAAATCTGTCCACAACACTAAGACCTAGGATATTTAGCCAAGGGCCTGGATCCCACAACAATGTCTTGCAAGAGTCCCACTAGAGACCCAAAACACAGGACAATGCCTTCCACAGTTCCAACTGGGAATCTAAGAGCCCACAATAAGGACTCATGCCAGACTATTTACAGTTCTGTGCCGGGGAAGGCCAAAGGTCAGCGGTGGAACTAGAAAGTCTATGCCAGCAGGGTGAAGGAGCTGTGCAGTGGGTTGAGGGTTCTACGTGGGAGCTGAGAAGTCACGCTCAAAAGAAGAAGCGGGGCTGCCCTGAAGAGCACCACAGCCATCCCCAATGGCGACGAGGTCCCACGCTCCTCCGACGATGGAGAACAGTTGAGCACAGGTCAGGAAGCCCAGCGTGACAAGCTTCTCCAGCACACAGCCTCGCCTCCGGAGCCAGGAAGTGATTGATGCACAATGTGAGGAGCAGAGCTCCCACAACATGAACCACAGCCACTCTCACCGATGAGGTCCCGAACTCCTCTGACGATAATGGCCAAATCCATATTGGGGAAGCCAGCATGACAAGCACCTCCAGGAGAACCAGCAGCTCAAACAGCAACTCTTGAAAGAACCCACAATGCCTCCTTCTTCTTCTCAACATCCCTATTTATGCTGGCAACTTTCTTCAGGTGGAGCATCTTTACTCAACACCAGCTGAATTAATTCAACTGGTGCTAAGTTGACCACCAGTTTGTAATCTATAACATATGGTAACAACGTTTAACTTAATTTTTTAAATTTTATTTTAAAGAGAATAAAATAAAACAGAACAGAACAAAGCAAATAAGAACAGAACAATGCAAGCAACACAGGACTTCAATGTTTAACTTAATTTTTAAGTGTACACAAAACTGTTAACTATAGGAACTATTTTGTACAGTGGTTTTCTAGACTTTATTTATCTTGTAAGACAATTTGTATTTTAAATTTTATTCCTTTAGTTTTATTGATGACTGATAATTTGGTTGATTATAGATTTATAGGTTGAATTCATTTCTTTCAAATTTTTGAAACCTTTACTCCATAGTGATCTAGTTCTACTATTGCTGCTGAGAAGTTTAATGTCACTTTTATTCTTGATTCTCTCTATGAGACATATTTGCATTCTTTTTGGAAGTTTTTGAGATCTCTTTATTTTCTCTCGCTTAAATGTTATCATAAAATGAATTGGTATAGGTCTTCTCATTTATAATGATAGAGTCTCAGAGGACTAATTCAAGGTGGAAAACATGACTTTTAAATCTGGAATGTTTATTATTATCATAATCATTAATAAATTTTTCTGTTCTCTTTTATTCCAGAACTCCTATTTGGATATTGGACATAATGGATTTTGTGTGGATAACATTTATGTATTTGAACTTTTCTGTTTTCAATTTGTCTATATCTTAGTTACTTTTCTTGTTACTTAGACAAAATACCTGACACTCAAAGCTAAAAGAAGAAAAATTTATTTAGCTCACAGTTTGCAGAGGTTTCAACCCACAATTGGTTGGCTCCAAGGTATTATGGTGTGGCAGACAGGCATCGCAAAAGACAGACAGTTCAAGGCTGGTGGGCAAAAGGTAACAAAGCAACAAGGGGCCTTAACAGCATCTTTCTGCCCTTTTATCTGACCCAGGTTACTGGAATTAGACCAGTGCCAAACCAATCAGTGGATTGATTTAATAATCACTACCCTTAATTGTCAAGCTCTTAATCCTAGTGTTGCACCATGATAAATCAATCACACACCCTAGAATCACCCACCTCTGAAAAAGCCTCACCTATGACTGCATGAGGCTTTGGGGGAACATTTAGACACAAACCATATAGTCTGTTTCATCTTTTACTTCTTTAATATACATCTTTAACATTATATTCCAAAATTACATTCGTTTTTAAACACCAGCATCATATCTTGGTTTTTTTTTATTTTTTAATTTTCAATTTTTTTAATTTTAAAAATAGTAAAATCCAACAAAACATAACAGAACAAAGTCAATCAAAACAAAGCAGTAGAACTGGTACAGAACTACAAAAAAGATACTATGAAAACAATAGCTACTATAGTGTATCTTGCTATTTTCAGAATAGTTGACCATTCCATCAGGTACAGTAAAATCAAACCAAAAACAAAACACAATAAAAACAGGATACAAAATGACTCCCCTCCCCAAAAAAAAAGAAAAAGAAAAGGAAAGGTAAAAAAAGAAACAAAAACTAAACAGAAGAAAGCAAAACAATGAGAACAATATTGGGCCTTGAAGACAAGACAGAGGAAAATCCCTGTATTTGCCACATTGCATACTGTCATCTTCCCAAGAGATGCTCAGACTGGTGGCGCCAGGCCTGCAAAACCCACCAAACAATACAAGCATTTAGTTGCTTTATGTCCCTTAGTTTCTATCAAGTTAGCTGGTCCTCCAAACCAGCAGGTTGCTCACCAGGGCGGGCAGGTCAGAGGGCTATCCTTGATTCTTAGCCCCCTCGCCAATAGGCATACAGGAGGTACATCTTTCTCTCCCTGGGGTCTGTGCTGGTTGCACAGTCACAAGGAAGGTAGGCTAGTTTTCTTCTGATTGGAGCCTCCCTGCCCAACATGGTGGGTTCTTGAGAGGCACATCTTTCTCTCCATATCTTGGTTTTTTAAAAGTTGTTTTAATGCAATTTACTTTTTTCTTCTTTTATAGCATACTTTCTGTCTCCAAAGAAAGAAGAATTGTTCTGAATTTTTAATACAAAGCACTGTTTTTCTGTCTTTAAAATTTCTTTTCCTCTCTGTAGTGGTCTTCATTTCTGTCTCTAAAAGAAGAGCTTTCCAAAAATTTGTAGAATACTGATTGGAAATCCTATTGCTTAGGCAGAACTTTTTATCATAGAGGAGTTTGGCAGAAATCTGGACAGTTTATCAGGAATCCAAATTACCAGTAGCAACCAACTTTTCTCCTCCAGGATTATTTTGCTTCTCTGGAATAGAGTCTTCTGCTCCTCTGTCTGGGATGTGTGATTGGCTCACAATACTTTTGAAACAGGAATACAGGGTAGCTGAAGAGTTGCATTTCAGATGGTAGAATTTAATTCTATTTTCAGGATGGTGACTCTCCTTTGCTAGGTGTTCCCTGGTCTGAGGAGATTCTCTAGTGAAATTTTTCTACAGAATCCCCAATATCTTCCCAGGGTAAAGGGAGAAATCACTGGACTATATGGCATGGAACCCTCCCTGTACTCCAAGAAATTTCCAAACAGTGCTTCATGTTCTGCCCCCGCCTTGAGCATACTGCAGCATCAGACTGCTGAGGTTTTCCCTGAGTCTGGGGTAAAACCTGGCTTCTTTCTCTTTTTATCCCCTAGTGCAGATGGCACAGGATGCTTTTCTTTGTGGCCTATGTAGGTCTAACATAGCAGATAAGTTTTCATATAGGATGTGGGCCTTCAGAAAGATGTGAATGTAGGTTCAAGATTTGAAATAATGTAATGAAGGAAAAGAAAATAATGCCTGGAAGGAAATACCATTAATAAATCCAGGAGTCTGAGTTATATACACATGCTGTGAGTGCAAAGGGTAGATGTAATGAAAGAGTTGATGAAAAATAGATTGAGAAACTGTGAAATGTGTTTCAGTGAGAGGAAGCTAATTGGGAGCCTAAATGCTGAGCCACAGAATTTGAAGCAGGTACAGGTTAACATATATTTATATCAAAGGTCACCAGAAGAGAAAATACCCCACAGCTTTAGGACAGAAAACACTTCCATATGCAGAAAGCCTACCCAAATAGATTCATTAGAGTAGTAAGTTTGGGAAAAACAAGGTGAATTCTCTTGCTTTTTTTTTTTTTTTTTTCACATGACATAGACTTAACCATTGGAAGCAAACTAAATAGAATGCTTACAGTAGGAAAGAATTGCATGTCAGTGCTTTATGTAAACCGGGCTGGGACAGAGAGGGGCTGGGGTCTGCCTTTCAACCTGATGCTTTCCAAACAAAGATGTCCGCAGTGTTCCTAGCACACTGGCTCAGGAAAAGAGTGGACTTCGCTTTGTACTGAAGTCACCTTGCCTGTCATTCACTCCTGGTCAGCATCAAGAGCCCTGCCTTACCAGCTCTAATTGTTACCCTTCTTTTTATGGCCTGAGGTGAAGTCATCAGTCTTTGGCTACAAAACTTTCATTCCCACACTTGTACGTTTGCAGCTTCACAAACAGTGGCTCCCATGTGCCCAGTTCTGTCCACCAAAGCCTCCATCTCACCAATTACACCAAGTCTCACAGTTTTCCTGGTTGTGTTTGACCCAAAAAGAGGCAAGTAGATGGCTTAGGGTAAGAAGAATGACCTACAAAGTCTGGCAGCAGCCCCTTGTGACCATTGTTCCACACCACTCCTGGCCTTGGATTTTTCTGTCAAGGGATGGGCCACAGCCATCTCAGAGGTTTCACTTTCTGGCACCAACCAAGGGCCGAGGAGCACATCTGCATAGCACCCTGCAGGCAACATTCTACTTCCGAGAGAATCTCCGTGTTGCCTCCTGGAGGAGAATGGTGCAGGCCTTGGGGTCTTTGCATTCAGTGATGAATGTAAATTATTTATGTCTAATTTTCTTGATTTCCAGCAAGACTGCTCTTATTCCAACATCATCTTCTCTCAGTTTCTCTGCTAAGCTCGCTATCCCAGTCCCATAGGCTCTAGCAATGTGATGTTGGTCGATCTCCCAGACTCTATGGATGACTGCAGTACTGGCCTGCATGAGATGGTGGAGAGCTAAGTCTGAGACACTCTTTTCTGTGATGGCCATATCAAGCTTCAGTTGGATAATGTCCTCACAGTTGCTGGATATATTCTTCTTTCACTTGGAGGATTTGGGTGAAGTCTTCCTCTCATGTAATCTCAGTGACAGTCTGGTCTTCTCCTTTCTTGTACCCCAGAAAATTCAGCACCACAGTGGGAGTGTCCTTTAAATAGTGGTACATTTATGAATGGATCATATCCTTGTTAATCATGACTCCATGTAAAACACATGAGTCTTCAATGATGTGCTAAGTATCTTTTCCATTCATATGTATTTCTTGATGTCAGTCTCCTTTTAACAATTCTTAAATGGTATGATCTTGACAGCATTCAGGACAATGTTGCAAGCCAAAAAGGACAACTGACTGATTGCTTTGATAGTAATGGAGCTATTGATAATGTCTAGCACCATCTCATAGTTATGGACATGGATGAGGGTACTGATTTTCTTTAGAGTGCTGATCACATCATCCAGTGCCTTGTGATAAGCGCTAATTACCACTGTTCAGTGTATCTGCTGACCTACTAAGTGTTCAACCACAGATAACATCTTTCCCATAAGAATAATCACTGATGTGATCCCATCTCCAAACACATTATCCCATGTCTGGCTAATTTCAATCATGGACTTGGCCCCTAGATACTGGACTTGAATCTCTTGAAAAATAGCATTACCATTATTGGTCATTGTAATGCTTCCCATTGGGCTCAAAAGCATCTTCATCATGTACTTGGGTCCCAAATATATTTGAATGATTTCTGTAGTGGTCTCAGCAGCATTGTTTTTTCCCAATTGAACTTTTCTTCCAGATTCACATTTTGCATTCTGGCTGAGCACAGGCATGAGATCATGATGGTGTGATGCAGAGCAGGGTGCCCAGAACTGGGGGAGCAAGCAGAGCCTTATGGAGAGAGGAAGCACAGGTTAATTCCTGGTGTAAGAGGGCTGGTAGCTAATATGGTTTTAGATATATGGCTACTGTTCCATAATGCTTATTTGAGTTTTACTAAAATAATTAAATTGATAATAATTATAGACCTATGCCTATTTTAGCAACATCAAAACAGATTTGAAGTTAGGCATATTCAAGTACAAAAAAATGTGAGTAATTATATGAATACAGAATAAGTATTTTTATGGTTTTTGCACACTTGAAAGTGTTCAGCCCAAAATCCTAGTTCATCAATAAGCTTATACTTTCTTAAAATACATTTCTGATCTGGCCAAACCAAAGCTTTTCTCCTGAAATTGCAATTGCAATTTAGTCAGATATGGTGTAATCACTAAGTTAACATTTGGTGGGAGCATTAGGATCAATGACCCAGGCCTCAGTGAAAATAATGCTCAGTTATTTTTGGACCTAAGTACAAATGCTCGGTTTTACCTCATCTGAAAAGCAGCAGGTTCTGCAGTTTAGCATCTCTGCCATCACAGTAGGACATTGATTGGTTTGATACTGAAAAAGAAAATGTCCCCTACAGAACAATCAATTCTGTTTCTTTATTGGTGTGCAGAGGGAATCTGCTACTTGCTCCAGCTTAATGTGGCAGAAAAGACCAACTTACTGTCCTTCCTACCTGCTCCTTGTCACACTCTTTTCCTTGCCACAAGAACCAGAGAGGATTCTAGGTAAGCTGCAACAGTGCACTGCAAAATTGGGGCAGGGGATGGAGAATCTTAATTACCTTGGACTCAGAATCACTGAGAACCTCACTGCCACCTTCCTCTTCTACTGAACCCTTCTTTATTAAATGATGTGTATGGTTCACTTTTTAAATCACCTCCAAATCTTTTCTTGGGCTTATCTCCTTATTATTTTGTGCTCTGTCATGACTATCTATGAGAAATTAAAGCAAGGATGTATTCACTTCACTGAGTATTAGAGCTGATACTTTTTATATTGCTTATAGGTGTAAGAACATCTACATTTTTGGTAGGTTTCATTGTTCAAGTCAACTCAACCAATTCTGATTTCAGTCAGAAAGATAGGAACAAATTCAGCTGTGTTTCAGTTGTTTGTACCTAACAAACCATCCAATGTTTAATATTTTAAACAACAATTGCCCATTTTGCTAATAAATATGTAATCTACACAGGGTTGTATGTGGACATCTCACCTCTATTACAAGCGTAGTTTTCACTTCCCAGTGACTCATCGAAGGCAACAAGTATATATTGTTGTCAGCTCAGGACTGTCTTATCAGCCAGGGCCTTTGGTTTCCTTCATATGAGTCTCTATGGGACTGTTTGAGCTTCTTCATAGGAAGTTGGCCCCCTTTTAGCTGTAAATACTGCACAGAACTGAAAGTAGAAGCTGCCAGTCTTTAAAAGCATTGGCCTAGAAAATGACACAGTATCATTCCCACTGTATCTTATTGGTCAAAGTGTTCACAGAATCCCTGTATTAGTTAGCTTTCCCACTGCTGGATAAACATCTGTTGCCCAAAATTTAAAAAAGGAGAGATTAAATCGGACTCATGGTTTTAGGGAATTCAGTCCATGGTTGGTGAGTCCCAGGGCAGAAACATCTGGACGGAAGAGCGGACAGAGCAAATCTGCTTAGTTCATGGCAGCAAGGAAGTGAGTAGGGGAACAGTGCCAGATAGGAAGTGGCCAGGGACCTGGTATAGACCCTAAAATCACTCCTCTATGATACACCCAGACAGACCCAGTGTGTGTTGTATTAATCCTCTGGGAAGATCCCAACCTAATTAAGTTGAAAATCCACCTTAAATATCAAAGTCTCCTATACTGAAGGGAAGAGATATTTCAAATAATTTTGTAGAGCTCTGCGCTTGTTCTTGGGAAGAAATAGATGGGTAACTGTGCTGATCTCCAGGGCATTTTTAAAAAGAACCAGAAGTATGACCATCACTTACTGTTGATATTGCTTTTACCTCATTTCTCACTGTCATTACTTAGGCTTTTTAAGAACTTTTCAAAGTAGTTAAGAGTGTTGTCAACAATATGCAAATAAATTTGATTATATTCAAAGCATCAGTTCATTGCTTCTAGGTGTAATTTTTAAAATTAATAGCTAAAACAAAATTATGCTGCATTTTTGCTCATACTCAACTTTCATCCAAAGTAATATGCATTTTATTTGGACTCTTAGAGAAGTAAATCAAATAAAAAAACATCTAAAATATGGGATTTACAAAGACTATAGAAAAACCAAAGTCTTGCCTTTAAAGTCAGCTGAAACTATTTTAGTGGTAGAAAGAAAGTGAAAACAATAAAAATTGTCTGTTGGAAGATAAACCAAGCTTCTGGGTTTCCATGAGGAAGGCTTCTTGGAACAGGTGAGGTATTGATTAAACATTAAAGAATGATGAGGATTAGACATATGAAAAAAGGAGAGAGGCAGAGGGTATTCTAAACAAGAAGGATGTCTTAAAAAGGAAATTTTGGTCACAGCCCAATATTCCCATAGGGCAAGGAAGACAACTTATCTGGAATAGATTGGCATCAAACTGTTGGGGCCTTAGATGACAACCTAAGGGCCTCAGTATTGTGACTGCAGTACTCATAAGAAGTGGAATCAGAGTACTTGATAGTCTTATGAGCCGAACAGAAGAGGCAGAAGCAACAGAAATGGAAGCCCAAGAAGGCATCTAATGACAGTGGAGGCTGCAGTGATCCAGGTGGTGGGCAGCTTTCCAGTGAAGCTCATGTATAGAATGGCAAAAGTAAAGGATGGTGCTATGGTTGATACCTTGTGTCAACTTGAAGAGTTTAGAAGTTTAAGTAAGAAAATCAGCAGGGAGCCAGGGTTCTTACTTTGTAAATATCCTCATCCTGTGCAAGAGGAGGGCAAGGAGATTTTGGGAGTGCTGCACCAGCCATGGAGGTGGGGAGGGTGGGGGTTGGCCTGTGTACAGTATAAGGGAGGGAAAGAGGCTTGCTCTTTCCCTCTTTTGCTCTGGCTGCTTTTGCTGGCTGCTGCCTTGCAGTGTTGCCCTGGTGCCATGCCACCTTGCCTTGGAGCCAGCTGATTATGGACTGAAACCTCCACAAACAGTGAGCTAAATAAACCTTTCTTTCCTTCATTTTGGGTATTGGGTATTTTGTCCCAGTAACAAGAGAAAAGTAACCAAGACAGATGGGAAACCCACGATAATGATGTTAGGGGATTCTATGGACAACCTTTCATGGAAATGTCTAAAGAAATAAGAGCAGACAGAGGAGAGTGACAAGGACCTGTGTGACACACCTGAGGACTTCTAAGCTGGACCACCTCTGTGACTTGTCAGTACCCAGGTTTTTGATACTTAGCATCTTTCAGATTGCCCACTACCCTCTAACTAGTGGGAATAGCAGAAATTTTTCAAGTAGAGAAGTAACAAGCTAAGAATTTTTCTTTAAGGCTAATCAGGTGGGTAGTCTCAGTGAGTGGCATATCACTTCTGAGCAAAAGAAATCTTGCCATCACAAACACTATAGATGTTAAAGGTAGTTTTATACCTGGGGACAGCACAAAGAGTGTGAAGATGATACTCACAGCAACCTGATAAAGTGATTAGAATTTGTGGGGAACCACAGACATGACTCTTCTTGACTCCTCTTGAAAAGAGGAGCAACTACCTCCATTTTGGATAAACTTGGCCCTATCTCCATGTATTGATATGTACAGAGCTGGCTAGGTTATTTCTTTGTCCCTGCGATTGACTTTAAGCAATGTAAACTGGGCTGGCTGAGAAGTTGATGTATAATCCCTAAAGCAAAGCAACAGGTCAGTGTTACCCCACCCAGTAACTCCCCAAATACATGGTTGAGCTGGATGGGTTGGAGAGCCATGCTCCATGCTGTTGACTGGGACTGAGCCTCAAAAAAGAGGCTATGTCTTCCCAAGGCAAAAAAGATTTACATCAGAATTGAAGCACCGACCCTAAATTATTAGCTACTACCTCAGCTGTTATGCAGATTGCTCTCTCTGCATTTCTTGCCCTCGGCTTGTTGCAGAGGTGATCTCAGATCTCCTACCTAGCCCAGCTCGCAGTTGTCATGATAGCCAAGTATTTCCCACTACTCTCACTGTCACTCATCCCTGAGCCACTCCCCTCAAAGAGAATTAATAGAACTTGGGAAGGGCTCTGGGTTGGGGCCTTTGTTCTGGTGAACCACCATCTTGGCTGGATTTAGGACCCCTTGGCTCCCTACAACTGTGTATATGTCTCAGTGTCTTTCTTCTCATCATGGGAAGTGGTACATTGGAATTAGCTGATTACAATTCCAATAACATCTCCTTGGGATTATAATTATAAACCTTCCTGGACCACGACAAGGACAGGAAAGGATTCTGTATAAGAATTGATATGATTCTTTGCTTTTGGTCCAGGGAAAAAAATGTAACATTGGCAGTGTAAGTAGCTTGCCTAAGGTAATGTTTTACACTAACATCATACAAAGAGAAATACTCCCTAGTTCTGAATCTTTTTTCATTAATCCATGATTGCTGTGAAATGTGTCTGAATTCTTGCAGGGTCTGGTGGCCATCAGTTTAAGGAGTATCATAGGCCAACTGATGGGACCAGAAAGCCCTTGGTCACATGCACCTACTGTCTTTTTCTGCTGCAAAGCCAAAATTTGCCACCTCCTCTTACAGAGAACTGAAGTTTCAAAATGGACAGATTGCACCAGCTGTTAAATTCACGTATCTCTAGGACAGTGGCCCCAGAAGCTCTTAGTCATAGCTGAAAGAAATATAATAAGCATATAATTTCTTGCACATTACAGTCTTTTCATTTTATAGAAAAAGAGTACTGTACTAAGATGCAAGGAGATTAAGTGACTTGTTTGAGATTGCACAGCTACTCACTACTGGATTCAAGAATACAATTGAGGCTTTATGCTTTAAATTATTGTTTCAGTGATGAGCCTTTTGCATTTTGCCTATTCTATCTTTTAGGAGGTCTGGAAAGCCAGAAAAGGAATTCAGAATCATTCTTTATTGATACCTTAGCTTTCTCTCAATTCAGCAGCATTCTATGTCACTGTAATACCTAACAAAAACCAAAAAACTTTACCATTCCTTGACTGATTTGCTTTCTTCAGTCACACAAATTAAAAAGATAGATGAAGGAAAACAGCAAGCTGTCACAGATAGTTACACACAAATAGACCCTCCCTGACCTTCCTCTGGTAAGTCTACAAAGTCCTTGAGATCAAAACCATGACTTGATATACCTCAACAGTGAATTCATAGGAGATACTGCAAACCACTAACTGATTCATTGAGAAGGAGGACTCCACCCTACAAAACCCAGCTCTGAAAATCACAATCCTAAATAGCAGTCAAATCTAGTACAACAGCCTGCTCTCCAAGGGTCTGATCTACAAACTGGCAACAACAGCAGCAGGCCATGAAATCAGTTAACCATCCCTCCTGGTGACTATGTGGTTTGGTGAATACATATGAAGATGGAGAATACAGATATATTATGAGAATGCAAAACTTGGGAGCTTTCTAAAACTTCAGAACTGATTTTGAATCATTGAGATAACCCAAATGAGGTGAGGGTAAGGTACCTCTAATCATCATCATGATAGAGTGACCTGATATGAAGTTTCAGCTAAAGGTTACCAAGATAAGTGGCATTCATTCAGGACCTAACTCATGGATCAGATCAAATGGAGCTGGAGGAAAAGAAGACTGCAGTCAAGGCCACTACACAGAGAGCCATTCCTGATATCGTATTTCCAATGCCATGAGGCACCTGGCGTCAGAAGGCTGATGAGGAAAAAATCACAGCAGCAGCATTTCATTTACATTCTGACTGATTTTTCTCTGGCTCCTCTGATCAAAATCCCCAACTGTGTCAAAGTGCTTGAGACTCAGGATGCTATAACTCGGGTTTACTGCTATGGCCAGCTATGACTTTTGACAAGCAGATTAATCTTTTGGCACATCAGGTACCTCATCTGTAAGAGGGTATGAATAATATCTACATCAGGTGTTAGTTTTAAGGCTTACATGACAAAATGAGCAAAAAAATGCTTACTCTGGGACCAATAGTATGAGATCCCTGAAACAGAATAAAGAACCTAGAAGTAAACCCACACATATAGAGCCAATGGATTTTTTAAAAGATGATAAGGGTTGCCACAGGGCAGGTCCTGGAGGTTGGGAACTCCACCCAGCCAGGAGTAAGGCCCTGGCACCATACACCAGGGCCATGCTCTGCCTAGCCCCATGCTCCAGAGGCTCTGAGCTCCTTGTAGCCAGATGCAAGGTCCCAGTGGTGCCACACTCCAGGGCATTTTCCACCTAGCAGCCTGGGTCCTGGAGGCTCTGAACTCCACCTAACCAGGTACAAGGCCCTGGTGTCACACACTGTGGGTGCATCTCTGCTAACCACCTGGGTTGTGGAGGTTCTGAACTCTACACAATCAGGTTCTAGGCCCCAGCCACAAGCTCCAGGGGTGTGACCCTGTTAGCTGCAGGGAAGATACAAGCTTTGTCCAGCCCAGCATCCCCAAGCAACCCAACAAAGTACATCAGGGGAACACACTGCCAGCCTCAGAGGCCACAGAACACAAGGATCTGGTGCCATAGTTTGGGGGTATGCCCTGGCTAGCCACAGGGATATTGGAGGATTGAAGCTGTACCCAGTGCAGTGTTCCAGTACAATCCATCAGAAGGCTGCCTGCCCAGCAACACAGGTCCCAGAGGAAAATGACAAAACAAAAGAGCAAGATGTAGTCTCGGTCCTCCAACCCACCAAGGACAAACCCAAGAGACACTGAAATAGAAGATACTGGGAATCACCAACTGAACTTTCTGAAATGATAGCAACTGAAGTAAAGAAACATCTCCATGAAGCTAAAGAGAAAATTAGATCAGAATTAATCTCTCAGATAAAAAATGAAATTACAAACATTATGAAAGAAATGCTGTGTGTATCTGAAGAAGATCAAGATAAAAAAGAGAAGAACTTAAGAAAATGATGGAAACTTTGAATGAACAAAATAAGACACAATTAGAATGCATGAAACAGATTCAAAGGGAAATTCAGGAAAAGAAAAATTCCATGGAAAGTTGGCAAAACCACTTGAATGAAGCTCAAGATAGACTCTCAGACCTTGAAAACAGCATGAAAGCTTATGATCACAAAAGAAAAGATCTCTTAAAAATAACAAGGAACCAGGAAACAATTCAAGAGCTGCAAGATGATGCCAAGAGAAACAATATAAGTTTGATAGGCATAAACGAAAAAGTAGGGGTCAATGTGAATGACCTACAAAGACTATTTGAAGAGGGG
>RJWM01003771.1:0-108412 GCA_004363535.1 Dasyprocta punctata
AAAAAAAAAAACTAATCAGAATAAAGCAAAACAATGAGAACAATATTGGGTCTCCAAGACAAGGCAGAAGGGAATCCCCTATATTTGTTACATTGCCTACTGTCATCCTCCCAAGAGATGCTCAGACTGCTGGACCCAGGCCTGCAAAATCTTGATATGTTTAGATATGATACTTGTTTTTATGTATCTTTATAAGAAATTCTTATTTTTAAATCTGGTGATTTATGTCTTTTGGTAAGCCATTATCTTTAAAAGTCTCTATTTTACTTGCTCTATTCTTTTGTTTTGAAATTTTGTCAAACATGACTTCTCATCTATATGTTTCAAATCTTCGAATCCCTTTTCCATTTCTTGCTCAGTTATTTATCTATGCTGTATCCTGAATAATTTAGTCTAATATCTCATCCCATTTCTAACCTTTTCTTCACTAGGTTTTTGAGACTTTACCATTCCCTTTTTTTTGTTTTGTTTTGTTGTTATTGTTTTGTCCCCCCTTTTTTTCTTGCTCTTACTTGCCATGGAAACTTCATAGGACTTGAATTGGAGAGTTTTCTTCAGAATAGTTTTGTTTATACTTGTTGGGTATTCCAAAGGAATTGCCAACCATTTTATATTTATTTCTTGGTTTGGAGATTCTTGGATTATGGGCGCAGTATAAATCTAACTCTTAAACTTACATGATGCTTGACTTAGGGTTTTACCTGCCTGGCATGACAGTTAGTGTTGACTGTCAACTTGATTAGTTTGAGAGAGACCTGAGAAACTAGTCAAGCACACTTCTTAGCATGTGTAGCTTGGTCAGAGAGGCATGACCTCGGGGACTATGCAGTGGTACCTTGGTTCATAAAAAGTTTGTTTCACGATTTTGGAAAATGTGGCCACTTGTGTGTTGGCATGGGAAAAATGGTTGTGGTCGTGTTTGTCACCTAATGTAGAGTTTGCAAACAAAAACAAAATTTCTACAAATGCTTTTGTTTGCAAACAAAAGTGTTTGTGAACCAAGGTGCCACTGCATTTGTTGCCTGGCTCCTTTCCCTTGCTTCCTGCTTTTCGGATGCCATGAGGTGAGCAGCTTTCCTCTGCCATCCTTTGCCATGATGTTCCTACCTTGGAGTCAATCATGGATTGAAATCCCTGAAACCATGAGCCAAATCCTTCAAATTATTGGTGTCAGGAGTTTTCCCCCAGCCTTAGGAAAGCTACCTGAGACATCTACAGTGACTTTCCCTCCACTCAGAGCCTAGGCACAGCAAGATAAGCCAGTGGGCATAGTATTTTTCAAATAACCCATCATTTCATTATGTAATATGTGCAATAAACAGCAGTTTGAGGATCCTAGGTAGATGTTGAAATCTCAGTTCTTACTCCCCATTTCACTTGGGCTAAGGCTTAATGTACCACCTTCATGGGGGCATTGAGTCAGCTCTGAGCATATTTGAACTTGTTCCCAACAATTTTGTGAATTCACTTTTGCATTTAAAATTGTGTATTTTGTTAGTATCATCTTAGTTCTAGACTCTTCCATGACTAGATATCATAGATGTTGATTCTTTCCTCATTACTGTGTCCTATACTTGCACAAAACCCAGTGTCTACAATATATATACAAATTTTTACAAATATATTCAGATTAGTATATTAAAAAAGCTGTCATCAAAGAGAATTTATGCCACATATAATTAAGGAAATCACAAAAATAGTGAGGAAATGAACTCTTATCAAAGAAGTATGGGATAGAGAAAAAATGAAATACTTTACAGTTGTATGCTTTCTCCATTCCTTCCTACTGGATGACTGAGGACAAAATACAATCTCTTTCTTCCTTAGTTTCATATACTGGAAAAATGAATAATAATACCAACCTTATACAACTGTTAGAATAAAATTATGGAATGCATAAAAATCCTTGACAAAATACCTAGCAAAAAGTGAGTGCTTAACAAATTGTAGTTCCCTTTTTATAAAGACAGAAAAAATAGACATATATATGGTCAAACTAATAATTTGAAATCATTTTGCAGAAAGGAATATTAGCAACTAATTTGGGTACATAATCAAGCTGGCCTTCAGAAATCTGGAGACACTAATGTCCCAAGTGGGGAAAAAAATTTTCAGTACAAATGTAGGACCTCTCGGTGGCGTAAGTGTCTGCCTGGCAGGTGCAAGGTTGTGAGTTTGATCCCTGGTGCCACAAAAAAAAAAAAAAAAATGCAGGACCTGACTTGTCCTCTTACTCAGAGCACACTCGTGTTTCATAGCCTTTGAGTCACAGATTATGGGATGTCTCTATATAGAATGTCTTTAGGAGAACTGAGTGGGACATTGCATTAGATACCCATTAAATCTGATCTTAGCAAGGAGAAACAATGGCTACATAGAAACCCATGCATAACTGTACAGTCTTTACTTTCATGTAACCTATATTCTCTCTCATCTCCTATGTCAGTGAGTGAGGAGAACAGTAAGTGGAAAAGACAGTCATTTCCCTGGCCACTTTTTCATTATGACAAAAATCTATGTTAGTATTCCACAAGGATCAAGAGTTAGAAGGCACCTGAAAAGTCATTATCTTGTTAGGAATTGCCTACTCTTATTTTTGGTATAAGTCCCTACCAGAAATGGTTGATGGATTCTCTTAACAAAATGGGAAATAATAATTACATCCTGGGAGAATAAGGTGAGGTTGCTTGAGAGGAACTGCTTATACTAAAAATGATCTTTCTCATTGTTAACATTGTATTTTCTGAGTGGGATGTGCAAAAACGTTAACAGTGGGTTGTTCTTCTTATTCACAGAAAGGATATTTCTTCGTGGCACATAGTATAATCTTACTTTTTTCAAAAACATTAGCTTCCCTCATTCCTCTTTAGTGAAACTGAATTTCCCATTAATACACAGGAGAGTTAAACTTGCTAATCAGCCATAATTTAATCTCCTCTGACTCATTTCAGGTAGAGAGATCAGCAGTTGAAATCATGAGTGCCATATGTGGACTATTTTTCTCTTTCAAATGTTTTGCTTCCTCTTTCCCTGACATCTAAATGTGAGGAAAAACTGGTGTTGAATAAAGACCCTTGACTTAAGTGCTGTCCTTCTCTAGGGACTTCTTGCTCCAAAGAAGCAGTAATTTATTTCCACTTGTGTCTGGGCAGCAATGGTCTCTGCCCTCACTCCATTCATTTTGGGTTGCTTTTGGCTATAATCATTTGTGATCTCTTCTTTCAGGGTGGTCCAAGCCAAGCATGGTGGGTCCTGTCTGCCTGAACTGCTATGGGTATAGCCCAGAGTACCCCTCAAAGCCTCATGCAATCGTGGACATGACTGAATCTGGCATTCGTGATTGGTTTGTTATCTAGCACTGTGATTGATGATGTGAGTGCTGCACCCACCCAGGGGTGGAGCTGACATACAATGTAAAGGTGGGAGGAAGGCATGTCTTCTCTCTCTCTCATTGGTTTACCTTGCTGCTGTGGCAGCCATCAATGACAGCCCTGCCATGCAACGTTGCCTTGGAGCCAACTGAGTATGGACCAAAACCCCCAAGAACTGTAAGAAATAAACTTTTCCTTCCTTAAATTTGGGCATCAGGTGTTTTGTCTCAGCAATGAGAGACAAATAACCAAGACAAAATTTGATACCAGTGGAGTGGGGTCATTGCTGTGACTAAACCTGACCATGTGGCCCAAGAGCCTTTGGAAATGGCCTGTGGGAAGAGCTTGGAAAGATTTGGAGATGTCGCCTGAATGTAAAGAGCTGGAACAGCTTAGGCTATTCTGTAGGGGAAATTCTGCTCAGAGCTCAAGAGACCAGAAGGCTGATAGAAAGCCTGCCGGTAAAGACCAGGCTCAAGGTGTTTCTGCTGGGAAGAAGGACTGCATTGGTTGTTGGGCTCCACATGTTGTGTATTATGGCTTGGCAGAAAGTTTGTCTGCATTTCGCTCATGTCCAGAGAATCTGCCTGAAACTGAGATTAAGGGCAATGGACTGATTAATCTAGCAAAGGAAATTTCAAGGCAGTCGAATGTTGAGGTGGTGGCATGACTATTGTTGGGGGCTTTTAGCCAGATTTGTGTTGCAAATCAAGAGCAAAGAGCCCAGCAGGATGATTTAAAACATTGTGAGTTTGACCAGAAAGCTGTGACTGTAAAGAGAGCTGAGACCTCAATTGCTGAGAAGAAACAAAGAAATAAAAATGATGGCCTGGGGGTATTCCGGGAAGAAGTGGGCCTCCACTTTTTGCAGCCTCAGACCATCAAAAGTGAAAGACTTTGCTTGGAGGAGAGAGCCACAGAGTGCCGAGTTCCAGAGTGGTGATGGAGACCACAGGAGATTCCACAATGGTGGTGGCCACACCACATTCCAGAATGGCAGCAGCATAGAGAAGCTTTTCCTCACAATCAGGTTCAGAGAGCTCAGCGATCTAGGCACTTGGCCCGTACACCCAAGAGAAAGGAAAGCCTGGGTACTGCTTCAGCTGATGGAGGACCTTGGTAGCATACACATGGCACTGGTTTTAAGTGCAAGAAAAATGTATGAATTCTAAGGCTAAGGCAGCTTCCACCCTGACTGCAAAGGGCAATATGTAAAGATGTAAGGGTGAAGCCAATCATGCAATGGAAAACCCAGAAGTTTGGAAAAGCCAGGAACATGGATCATCCAAGGAAAGCTACAAAAATAAAGCAGAATGGGCTTAAGAGAGAAGCTATGGAAGTTAAAACCCCTGGAAGTGCTGTGAGGGAGGGGTCACTTAAGCCTTTTGGAGCTTGCAACCAGATTGCTTCAGATGCTGACTGTAGAATTCCAGGACTTAATGTTTTCCCTGCTGGGCTTTGCACTTGCTTTGATTCCAATGCTTTGTATTGCCCTGTTTGTAACTTTTGGAATGGCAATGTTTATCTTGTGCTTTTGCATTTTGAAAGTGTTTAACTTGCTTTCATTTGTACTGGGGATTACTATTAAGAGTTTGCCATAGATCTCAGAGGAGATTTGGGACTTAGACTTTTCAGCAATGCTGAAATTGTTAGGAATGTGGCAACTCTTGGAAATGGACTAAATGTCTTCTGTATAAAGGAAATACATGAGTCCTTGGGGGGCCAGGAGTGGAGTGCTATGTGTATAGTCCAGTGTCCCCTCAAGGCCTCATGTAATCATGGATGCAGTTGAGTCTGGTGTTTGTGATTGGTTTGTCGTCTAGCTCTGGGATTGGCGATGTGAGTGCTGTACTTGCCCAAGGGTGGAGCTGACATACAATGTAAGGGCAGGAGGAAGGTGTGTCTTCTTTGTCTCTCTTATTGGTTTGCCTTGCTGCTGCAGCAGCCGTGAATGGTGGCCCCGTCATACCACACTGCCTTGGAGCCAACTGCGTATGGACCAAAACCCCCAAGAACTGTAAGAAATAAACCTTTCCTTCCCTAATTTTGAGCATCAGGTGTTTTGTCTCAGCAACGAGAGAAAAGTAATTAAGACACCAAGCATGGTGAGTCCTGTCTGCCTGAACCTTCAGTGGGACTGTGCTTCTGAGCCATGGATGTTGGCAATGATCTCATTCAGTGGGCTGATCAGACATTCTCCTCTGTCTTCTTGCCATACTCTGACGCTAAGGAAGTGGAGGGAAATATGTTCCCTCTTTTCCCATCTACATATTTCATATTATGACTTCCTATTTCTGGACACCAGGTTTCAGAAGAGCATCCTGCAGACCCTTTCACTCTTCCCATGCTTTCTCAACCCCTCTTCCCATGTCACCATATACACTGAATGGACCCACAAAAGTAGCAGCATCTGAGCCATAATCTGACAGCACATATATTTTGCTCTCTTTCATGCAAAAAGAGCTTCTTGCATCCTATTAGAATGCCTGCTGTCATATCTGCCACCTCTCTTCTCAGCTTCATTATCCTTTGGCCTGGGCAGCACTCATTTCCCCCTTCCTTAAAGCCATTAAACAACATTAATGGCAGAAGGGGCTGCATTGAAAATTAAATTGCTAGCAAGAGAAATGTCTCAGGAGGTATTTCAATGATATAATCTCTGTTACATATTCAAGGACAAGCCAAAGTAAAACATATATCAGCAGCTGCATTTGTAGGAGTCAGTCACCAGTACATTACTCCAGAGCTTGGCTCTGCCCTGCAACTCACATGTCTCAGGGCCCCTCATGGCCTTTGGTGTGAGGCACATGAGGCAGTGAGTTCTTGGCAACACACTTCAACCATCTTCAAGTACAAATTCCTCTGGCCACAGAGTTTTGACACACTACTGTTTTAAAATGTCAGCAACACTAACACTTTGTGTCATTGTCTTTCCAGTCACCCCTGCAAAGTTAAACATCAATCCATTGTTTTTGGTAGGAGGTGAGGAAGTTAAGATAACAGAGTTAAGTGCCTTCCCAAAAGCAGGGGCTCAGATGAGTTTCTTTTGACTCTGAGTCCAGGGCTCTACATGATTAATTCTTTACTGGCAGCAGCAAACATGAACTGATTGGGAGACAGTGGCAGGTGAGAAGACCCTCTCTCTCCAAAATACTTTCTTCATTAACCTGTTCCATGTTCCCACACAAAGATGATAATATTTAATTTTTAATTTTTATTCTAAAGAGAATAAAATCAAACAAAACAAAACAAAAAAAGCCAACCAGAACAGAAGAATGAAAGCGATACAGGACTTTAAAACAAAATAATAGAAAATCAACAATGGCCACCCCCATATCTCTTGTTTTCTTTGAAACAGCTGCCCATACCATCAGATATAATAAAATCAAATAAAACTAAACAGAATAAAACCAATCAAAACAGAAGAATGAAAGCATATTTTAAAGAGAGTAAAACCAAAGAAAATAAAATAGAATAAAGCCATCCTAAACAAAACAGTGAAAGTGATACAAGACTTCAAACCAGGGCATTAGGAAATTAATAATGGCTACCATAATGCCGCTTGCTATCTTCAAACTTATTGCCCATATTGTCATATATAACAAAATCAACCAAAACAAAACAGAATAAAACCAATCAAAACAGAACATTGAATAAAACAAAACAATAAAACAGAACAAAACAAAAGAGTGAAAACAATATTGGATTTCGACAACGAACCAGAAGGAAATCCCCCATATTAGCTATGTTTCACAGTGTTATTCTCTCAATAGATGCCCAGACTACAGGCCTTAGGCCTGCAAAGTGAACCAAACAATAGAAGCATTAAATTATTTTGATACCTCAAATGCTATGAACTCAGCCTGTCCTGCAAATCAGCCAGGTGCTTCTGGGGCTGGGAAGTGTTCTTGTCTCCCAGGTGGCATGCTGGTCAGCCCACAGGAAGGATGAATTGGCTTCTCATTCTTCTTGTTATTCTTCTTAGGCCCAGCATGGCTTCCACTGACTCACAGGAAGGGCAAATTTGGTTTGTTCTCCCCCAAGAACCCGCGTGGGTCCCAGGAAGAAAGATGATAGTATTTAGTGTGGTGAGAACATGAGGCCTATCATGAAATAGTGTAAAGATTTCAATTGTTCCTCAAATTAAAGTCAATGAAATACTGATAGCAAATCTCATTAGGATCTTTACAAGTAAAGACTAAAATTCATCTGAGGGAACAAAAATGAAGATAAAAATAATTTTGGAAAAAACCCAAGGACTTGCCCTACTAAACATAAAAACTTTAAACTATACAAATATGGGGCAAAAATAGTATAAAAGTAGAGAAATGGAAGGTATAATATTAATATATGACAAGAACAATTACTCAATAGCATAAAATAGAACCCAGAGCAAAACCATTCATAAACATGCAGGAATTTATCATATGACCAATTTCAGACCAGTAAAGAAAAGATTGACTATTTATTGAGTGGAGTTAGATCAATTAAAAGAACAAAGGTAAGCTCCTGCCTCACAAAAGCAAATGATAAGATAAATTTCAGGCATTAGCTGGGCTACGTTTTCTAGGAAAGGAAAGGTTATAAATATTTTAAGTTTTGGGGCCATACAGTTTCTGGTAATTACTCAATTCTGTTATTGCCATACAAAAGCAGACTTCAATGATACGTAAACAAATAGGTGTAGCTATAATTCCACAAAAGCATTATAAAGACAGAAAGCTTGCTGATCTCTGATTTTAAAAATCTGCATTTATAAATAAAACTAAGTCTACAATAGAAAATATAGAAAAACTTGTTTTAATATTGGTGTGAGGACCTTCTTCCTTTAAGCAAGATACAGATTAAAAGAATAAATTAAACATACCCAGTTTAGGCAACAGTGTGTGGAAAGGTTTTTAAATGTATTCCTTTGGGGCAGTAATTCCATTACAAGGAATTTATCTCTTAGAATAGATTGCATTATACATGTAGATGTATCTCTATCTCCATAAAATTATTGATAGAGGAAGTTGGTAACAAGTTACATGTGCATTAACAGAAGATTAGTTAAATTATGGTAATCTATACTATAGCAATAAAGAAGAAAAAGGTAGGTTACGTGTACGGATGTGAAAAGATATCCTTGATACATTAAGTTTTAAGAAAAAGCAATTATTTATGGAATAGAAAGTACAATCTCATTTTTATGAATACTGTATATTGTATATACAGAATTGCCTCTGCATATAGAGACAATTCTAGCAATGTGGACATCACATTGGTTGGCTGTAGGGTGGGGAAGGAGTGAGCAACACACTACACACATTGTGTGCCCTTCTATATTGTTTGGATGGTTTATAATGAGCCTACATTAGCAACATATAAGAAAGAAAGATGCAATAGGCTGTACTGAGAACTCTGAGAAGTGCTGCATGAAGTTAGGGATCCCTGCAGCAACTCTATGAGACAGATGAGTGGAAGGAAGGGGTATGACTGTTCTATGGGCTTTCGTGGGCATAGCACACTGTGTGCCGTGCTAAGGCCATTCCACAGACATCTGGGTGTAGCACTAGGGAACGGTACATCCTGGAAAGGGTCAGTGAGTGTGGAACGGGAAAGCCACAACTTGGCCTTCACATCGCCTTTCTCACTAAGTGGCTTCCTGCCCTAGCACAGGGCACTTGGCTATTGGTAACTGAAAAAATTTGTGTTCAGGATTAAGAAAATAGATGCGTAACCTAAATATAACTGGCTCATACTCAATGTAGTTTATTATTCAAATAAATAGTGGTTCTATTGAGAAATCATGAGAAATATCAGAGATCTTTTTACTGTGGTTGTTCATAAAGTGTTGGCATAGGGTTTTACCAAAGGAGTGGGAGAGAGGGACAGAAGGGAGGAGGGGGACAAAGCAGGGAGAGAGATAGAGATAGATAGACAGATAGATAGATAGATTCGAAAAGCCTCTTTCATCATTTTCTCTTTTGTTCTCATTTATGGCAGCTGCTCAAGTCTTATCTCCTCAAATCTTGTCTCATTCATGTGAAACTTACAGACCTACATGCAGGTCCTTAAGACTAAGTCTGTTTTTCTTAGGAGAATCATATTCCCATAGAATGTGGTAAATAAAGAGAAGGTGAAATCTTCAAGTGGTTTCAGGACCAGTACCTTGCTTGTACCTTTAGCCTGATCTCTTCTTCCTTCATATTCCATTTGCAAATTCCTTCAAAACTTACGATGATGAGCACCAGCCTTCCTTCATCTGGCTAATTCCCATTCAATCAACAAGTCATAGCTTAGCTGGGGTCTATTCTTGGAAGCATCTGAGACACTTCTAGGCAGGTTGGGTGCTCTTTTCCCTCTTTAGATTACCTCTCTTGACACCTCTATTGATGGTGATTATGGTTGCCTTTTGTGCCTCTGCTACTTTCCTAGAGAGTCCACCATTGAGTCTACAGTCACTAGCACAGCGCCTGGCACCTAAAACCCAGTTGTACGTTTTTGTGGAATGTTTAAAGACTGAGATGCCTAGAAGGACTAGCTCAGGCATTTTTTTCTAACTCCTTTATGCATAAACACACTCTCATATATCTGCTGTTTTTGCTTCCAATTCAACCTGTTCCTCAGATCCAAGGCCAGAAATTACTTTCAATAGTGAAAACCCTTTATGTTAGCCTCTGTAAAAACCTAAAAATACTATATACTATCAATAAAAAATGATTAGATATGATACAGCATATTCATATTCCAGAATATTTAACAACTCCTAAAAAAAAGGTTACAAGCACATGTACTTACCTGAAGAGACATTTGTGATACATTAAGTGGGAAAGGTAGATTGTAAAGTAGTATGTGTATTGAGATATGATCACATCTTTGTAAAAACAACAAGTGAAAAATAAAATGCAAAAAATCCATACAAGAATATGTTTTTAAGCAGTGTGAATAAACCTAGATTGGTGTGAATGGATTTCTGTCACACTGTTAAATGTTGTTATCTCCAAAGCATGGAATTGGAGAAGCAGAAATAATGAACTTTACATTCTTTGGTGTATTTAATGCATAAAAATGAATGTGTGCTTTTTAGTCTATGTATTTGTCAACTTTTCCATTGCTGGACATACTATCTGACATCCATGGCTTAAAGGAGAAGAGGTTCATTTGTTCTGGGTATTCAGTCCATGGTCCACAGGCTCCAAAGGAAGAACATTATGGTGGAAAGGCATGGTGGAGCAAAGCTACTCAGCTCGTGCTAACCGAGAAGCAGAGCAGGGGTCAGTGCCAGAGAGGAACAGGCAAAAGATCACACATAGTCCCCAAGGTCATGCCTTCATGACCCATCTGGATACACCCAGGAGTGTACTTTACATCTGCTACACTTTCCTTAACCCAGTGAAATTGACATATTATGACTAATGATCACAGTCTAACATTTAAATTCAGTGGCAAATATACTGAGGTCACCATAAGTCCCACATTTTCAAAATACCGTACATCTATGCTTCATAAACTTTAATATGCTTAAGAGTCACTTGGAGCATTGAGAAAACCCCTACTGCAAGGCCCCAGTGTTTCTGATTCAGTCAGTCTGGGACAAGGCCCCAAAATACACATTTTAAACACATTTCCAGGAATTGCTGCTACTGCCCATTCACAGACCTGGCCTGGAGTAGCACTGCTGCATATCAACCCTCCCCCCCCAAAGATTTCAAGGGCACTGGAAAGGACTGAAACTACTGTGATTTTCAAGTGTGAGGCTCGAGCACCCTCTGTGGTGGAGAAAATGTGCTTGTTCTGCTCAATGGTACTTGCCACCTTCTCAGAACCTGCATTCTGACCCCACAGCAGAAACCTTCCAACATGCCACTTAGAACACTGTGAGCACAGGGCTGCTGGTAGTTACTGGTGTTTTGAGCCTTGCAGGATGTTTTACTCCACATTTTCATGTAGTTAGTTGCTTCCTTGCTGAGTGCTTGGAACATGGCTTTGCCTTCATCACGGCTGTGGGCACTGCAGGCACACACAGGCACACTCAAAGGTAGAGCACACCTGGATCTGTTGGGCTGGAGGGTTACCAATCATTCACTCTGGCTGAAGTGTCTGTTAGAGCTGCCGTATGATGGGAAAAATATGATGTCATGGCTAATCAGCCTTTCTTCTCATAGATGAGCTATTTTGGTGGGGCAAGTGACAAAACCATTAAAGCCAAAGACCTAGAATTGAGTTAATGGGAGATTCAGAAAGGAATCCAAGGGATTGGCAGGATAATTAGCAATTCATTGAATAGACCATGATCTCTTACCATCTCCAGGTGACCACATATCCACGTGAACATGTGGATCAGTACAGGCTTGGCATTAGATAAACTTGATTTTCAATCCCAGCTCTGCTACTGTCCACGCATGTGACCTTGATGTGTGATCATGAACAAAGTACTTAATTCAAACCTGAGTGTTTTCACCTGCATAAAAAGGATATCTTCCATTAAGGATTACCATTGGCATTGAAGATAGTAATACCATATGTGGAGATCTTGGCATTTTTTTTTTGTAGTTTTTTTCATTACTGTCATAGCATTTCATTGACTATAAGACACATGATTAAAAATTTTAGCATTTCTGAAGTCAGGAAGCATTTTACAATTGCTGTTGGTCAGGCAGCTATTGTTATGTCATTGTCATGGTCTGTGGATCGAAACTTGCAAAATGGGCACTAGCCATACATAAGAAAATTCCAGAGACAATAGTGAAACTGTTACTTAAGAAGTGCAGGCTCTCTAATGTTCTTGGTGGCCTAGATTTGAAGATGATATTATAATGAAAAAAGTGGACTTTCATGACAGTGAATTGAAAATTTTTTAGTAGGTGAAAGTACTTTAAGAATGCCATTACTGCATTATACAAGGTCTCTGCAGGGAACAGGTAGAACATGAAAATTGAGGAGAGTTTAATAAAGGAACAATTTATGAAACTGTGGGTAGGACTCAGGACAACCAGCAAAAGATAGTGAAGTACTTCTGGGCCAGTACAGAAAAGAGTTACCACCCCTTCTGTCGAAGCAAGAAAGACAAGGAGTGGTTATTTGACCGGGAGAAGATTACTGCATGCAGTGGTTGGCAGGCTAGAGCTGTGGCCTTGGAAAGGAGGCAGCTTGGGGAATAAGACACACCCTACAGAACTTCCATCCTTTTAACTCCCTCTAGTACTCCTCATTGGTTGTAACAGCCAGAATTCAAAAATCAGAAAGCCCTTTTATAGCATTCATGAAGACCAGCCTAATGGAAAAGCAAGAAGAATTAGAGGCCCAACCTGTGGGTACTCATACACTAATCAATTTATTCCCTACATTTTTCATTGTTTTAACTCATGAGAGTGATACATGACTTTAAATTTTTCTAGATGCATGTGAAATGTCTCTTTTCATAGCAATAAAATAAAAATTCTAAGTGATGGAAAGCAAGCATCTACTCAACTGTGGCACCACCAAATCCTGATAAAGCTGGTGAATCCTATCTTTTATCACACTCTCAAATCAATTCCAGGGAGCTTATAGATCTAAATGTAAAAGATAAAATAATGTTGCTGTTCAGAAACTAACATTGGAGAATATATTCTGAATGTTGAGTAATTAGAGATTTAGCGGAACATAGGAAACAGTAACAACAAATAAAAATATTAGTAAAACAAGCTAATGGGAATTTGGGAATTTTAGTCCTAAAAGAACTATAAGAGCATGAAAAGGGAAGCTACATAGTGAGAGAAATCACACAACACATATAATTCATATCTAGACTATATCAAATCTTTTAAAGCAATGGAACTGACAAACAATACATAAGAAAAATGCACACTAGAAAAGTTTGGAGTCAAGATATGGACATAATTCTTTATAGCAGGAGGAATCATAACACTCAAAATAAACCCATTGTCTACTAATAGAAGAATACCACTCAGAAATTAAATGAACAAGCTATAGCCACACACAACCAATGGGTGAATAGATTCATATTCAAAACCAAGCAAAAAATATTGTCTTGGTTACTTTTCTTTTGTTGCTGGGACAAAACACCCAACATCCAAAATGAGGGAAGGAAAGGTTTATTTAGCTTACAGTTTTTGGAAGCTTCAGTCCATAATCAGCTGGCTCCCAGGCAAGGTGGCATAGCACAACAGCAACACTTCAAGGCAGCAGCAAGTAAAAGCAGCCAGAGCCAAAAGGGCCAGAGCAAGCCTCTTTTTCTCCCTTATATTTTACACAGGACACCCCCCTCCCAGGGTGGGTGTAGCATTCACAACTCTCCTTGCCTTCCTTTGCACAAGATGAGGATATTTACAAAGTAAGAACTGTGGCTCCCTGCTGAGTCTCTCAGTTAAACTTCAGACCTTCTCAAATTGACACAATGAACAGGTAACTGCTTGTGCTCTACACCCCAGGATGTGGAGCTGCTGAGTTACTTAATAAGCTTCTCGATTTCTCAAGTTGATACAATGTATAAACCATAACAAATATTCCATGGTGTCAGAAATCAAGATGGTGGTTATCTTTGGGAAAGAATAAGAAGGAAGTGATTGGGAGAGGACATGGGTTCCAATGGTTCCAGCAACTGTTCTGAATTTTGACCTGAGTGGTGGCTACTTTGGTGTGATTATTTTATATTAATTAACTGAGATACATGCTTATTATTTGTATTTTTTTCTGCTTTCAGGTTGTATGTTATTAAAAAACAATTTAAACAAAAGCTTTATAAAAGATTGAAGGGATTAGACGTAAGAGGAAATGAGGTAAAAATTGACTTGATAAAGTGAAAGTCTGCAATTGATGTAAATGGCTAAGCTGCTATTTTAGCCCCTGAAGCACTGACTATAATAGATCATCCTGTGTTGCCTCCCAATCCAAATCTGGAAAATCATGTCCTAAAAAGAAATTGTTAAGGACTTTAAATTTCACCCTATCATCCCTGCCCCTTTCCAACTAGGCTGAAATTAAAGCTCTATTTAAAAGTGAAGTCATTTAGTATAACTTAAATTGACTGGCTTATCAGTGCAAGCCAGAACTGCATTTCAGAGCCCTTCACATCCCAGAAAGTGCATACATAACACTTTGTTCTTTGCTATTCTCAAGGTCTAAAAAGCCTGCACATGAACAAAACAAGTCCTTAACGCAAATTATGGGTATACATAGTATAAAATCAATGGACCAAAATTATGTATTTTAACAACTTCTAAATAATGTTCTATACCTAATAGCATAATTTGAGAAACTCAACAAAGCAACAAAATCTATTAACAGTCCTATTAGTCCATTGCTATCTCCATTTTTTTCAGGACACCTAATACATCTCAGCAAAATGTAACACTTATAGCAGTGCAAAGGGCAATGATTCCAAAACTCTGGCTACTAACCAGTCATATGAAGGTTCGACTGAGTCACAGCTTCCTAGACTGATGAAAACTTTCTTTTCTGATTGGATCACACCACGAATCTACCTAACACATTCAAACAAACCATCCAGTAAAACAAATGAAAATACTGTGCAGTACTCATCTCCAACCACCTGGAAAACTAGAGTGCCTTGGGGTCTGTGGTCACTGGAAATATGGCCGTACTCTGGATTAACAATCACCCCCAGAACCCACTTCTACCAGGAACCTTCTGCATGCTGCCATTACAAAAAGGAATGAGACCCAGTTCCTCTCTTAGGAACTTGGGGTCATGGGTTTATTTTAGAATATTTACATGATAACTGTAAGCAGATTCACTTTCTATTTTGCCACCTAGAAAGTCTTGATAAATATTCTTGAAGTTGCATACACATTTTTTCTTTTTTAAAACAAAAAAATTTCATCCCTTACATACTCTTTTGTGATCTGCTTATTTTCATAGGTATTTTGTAAACATCTTTCCATTCTGCTAGAAGTTGTACACAGGTGAACTATGTCTATCTTGCTAGTTCCTGAATCTCCATCACCTGAAAGTGTCCTCTAGCCAGCTATCATTCTCTTCTCTCTCTCTCTCTCTCTCCCTCTCTCTCTCTCTCAAGTGATTGAAAAAAGAAAATGAAAAAGATTTTATGTTTTGCTTCTATTTGAGGAGGAAAATTATATAGTTTCCTCAGAAAGCTTTCTATCCTCCTAATGGCCTTTAATAATGCCTTTACATTTACATATATAACATCTCTTTGTAATTTCTTATTTTAAATAAAAATAAAGTCTTGTCAGTTCTTATCTGCTATGGCATGGTTGATAACAGGAGCGGTGGAAGTTGGGCTTCCGGGTTTTCCCCCACAAGCTTCATTTTTACTTCTCTACCAAAGGACTGAGTACAGTGCCTACTTCATGGTGCATGGTCACACCAAGTAAGGTATGCTGCAGTGCGCCTGATGGGGCCTGGCATTGGTAAATAAGCAAAACTTTCCAGCTATGTTTTTCTCAGTTGTTGCCATCACTACTGAGAAGACTAAGATTCTTAGCAGCAGTTTCTATAGTGGAGCTGATTTTATACAAAACAGCTTTGTTCTAAAAGCATTCCCTTTCAAGTTATCTCTGTATTTTAGAATCTGTATCAGTGATACATAGAAAACTAACTGTGTGCAGTAGGTTCTTGGTGTTCTCTGATTTATTACTTGATGTTCATTCAACTAGCCTGATAGTATGCCTGAGATCCACCAGTCACTTGCAGATGGGCTCCTCAAACAGCAGGGAGGCTCTGTAGACCTGCGTGGCACAGCGAGAAGGGACCTGCGTGGCCCAACTGGGCCACATGTGGCTGGCCACCAATTCAGCCTGGGTACCCTCTCCTTATCATCACATATACAGTGGTTGCTAGGAAGTATTACTTTTTTTTTCTAAAGGCGAGAGGGATAAAATGTGTGGAAGAATAAGTTTCTATGCATCATTATTAGTAAAATTTCACTCAATCCTGTGTTCATTTCTGCCAATTAAATTGAGCTCTCTCAGCTGAACTAACGAAATAGTCTTTGTGATGAACAAAAGGAGCCTCAGGAAGAAACAGAAGAGATGCACCCCCTCCTTTCCTTTTTTCCCATCGAACTAGTTCTAACAAGCCAATGTGATAAAATATTCAATTGAGAATAGTCAGAATAATATCAAACTTGCTTTTGTGTGCGAATGACTGTTACCAACTTATTTTCTTTCTTTAACAAGAATCTGTCCTTGAAAAATAATACAAACAAAAGGGTCCTGTAAGAGGCCTAAAACTAGAAATTGTTGCTGTGATCTGTGAAAATAATAATGTTGTTATTATCTACGACTCTTCCCTGTCCCTCAAGACCCATTCCCTTCCTTTCTGAGCCTGTCTCCTTGAGTTCCAAGAGACCAAGCACCACAGAGTGCATCCCTGCCATGAATGTGCGTGGCCTTGTTGGCTTGGCCAAGGTGAGGGCTGGAATTTGGCTGTAGCCAAAAAACTGCTCATGGCAAAGTTTAAGGATGCCTCTACTCTCCTGGGACCCAACACCACATAAGCCTAAGAGGGAGCCACACTTGTCCCACCTAGGAGATCAAAGCAGGGTGCCTATTACCACTCCCTTCTCATGGTGGATTTGGGCTTTGATTATGATTGTGGTCCCTGCCCAAGGAGGGATAAGGTGGAGCCTCCTCCAGGGCTCAGATCCCCCAAGACCCCCTGGTCCTTCCTAGAGACAGAAATACTTTCTCACAGCTCTTTGTCTCTGGGAGTTCCAGCTTCCCTTGGTGATTCCTTTACCCCTTCTTACACCTATATAGCTAGTTTCTACTTGAAAGTCTCTCGAACCTTCTGAGTTGGAAGTTATTTCATATAAAGACTCTGGTTAAGCCAAATCCTTTTTTAAAACAGTAATTCTGATTGTTTTTCTTACTTGATAATTTGTTATCAAAATAATGTGGTAATAATGTGATGAAACCTCAATCTGCTGTGAGTGTGTGATGCTGGGAGCTGAACCCAGGGTCCCATACATGCTGTGTATATATGCTATCATGGTACTACACTTCCAGCCCTTCAGTATTCTTAATTAGTATAAATAATTGAAATACTATTCTGTCAAATCTGAAAAAGAATAGAACTTGAAGTCTATGGACTTACTCAATTTCTTTATTTTAATTTTAAAAATTGAGAGCTTTGTCCCATTCAAGTAAACAGATAGTGAAATCTCAGGGAAAACTGAAAAGTGTAGATAAAGGAAGTATTCAGGAAAAAAATACATCAGACCTTCTGCAAAAGTTGCCATAGTGAACTGAGCATGGTAGTATTTGCTTGTAATCCTAGGGGGCTGAGGCAGGAGGATTCCCAGTTTGAGCCCAACTTGAGCAATTTACTAAGACCTTGTTTTAAAATAAAAAATTAAAAAAGGGCTGAGAATGTAGCTCAGTGCAAAGACCCTGGATTCAATTCCCAGTAACTGTTCCCTCCCACCAACACACACAGAGAGCCATAATGACAATTTGGGGGTGTGTTTTAGAGTGTGTCTGATTTTCTTTTTTCCTTATTCTTCAGAATTCCTGGCTCTCTGTCCCTATGGTAAGGGCATAGAGGGCCATTTGTGACCCCTAAAATTCAGGTGCAGGTTTTCAATTAAGGCTGTATACAGCACACTTTCATGAGGTTGCTCCATAGGAACTCCTATGCGTGGCACAGCAATTCCTGTGCTAACACAACTTCCTCCACTGAGGATCACCAGCTGCCAGTTTAACAAGTCCTCAGGACTGATCAGCAAAGCACAAGCAACACCTGTCTGTTGCATTCTGAGAACACAGATTTAGTTTCTTGTAATCAAAAGGGACAGAGGAAGTAGGTGAGGCAGCGACCCTCTTGTTCTGGGCTTGACATCTGTCCCTGAGGCCTTCCACCCAAGATAGACTGGAACAGTGCTCAGAGTTGTCACTGGTCTGCTGACCTGTGAGAACCTTTGTTAGCTGAAGAGGCTCAAAACCTGTCATTTCCATGCTGCTCAGTTCTGAGCTGATAGCAACGTGATTACCATTTTTCCAATGTGAAGTTCTGTCTGCTAGAGAGGCACTGATGTTTTATTTATTCATGTTCAGAACTGGACTAGCTGTTGGAAAAAAATGTTAATTAATATTATAGATGCTCTTTAATTTGCATATTCTGTAAATTAACTTTCCCTTAAAGAGTGACCAGTTTTAGAAAACGGGAGCAAGAGAATTGTGGAACCTCATAGATGAAAAAGACTTTGAAGGCATTTTCCTCCACTTACACATCTGGTACTGAATCTCCTCCACTTGCCTCTCCCAGGTTCTTTCTGCCTCTGGCGGCAAACCAGTAATGATTTCACTGAGCGATGAGGAGGACATGTGTACTAAAGGCCAGCCCTTTGTGGGTATTATGTGCTAGCCACTTTACACTTTCTCCATTATTTCCTTACAATCACCAAAGGCAGGTATTGTTATTCTCACTTTATAAACACTGAAATTGAGGTCACAGGAGTTTAAGAAACTAGGTGTTAAAAAGAAATTCATAGACTTCCAGCTTCAACTCCAACATATAAGACCTTGTGAGTAATACAGCCCATAAATGCATGACCACGAAAGGCATGAATTAATCTGAAAAGTATAGAATGTTTCCTCACCAACAGGGTCTTGTTATGATAACAGTTCAAGCTGGAAAAGTTGTAAGACATAGATCCTCTGTGAGGAGGCTACTTAGAGAAGCCCAAAGATAGTGAAGGAGACAAAAGCAAGGAAATAAGGAGTAAATGCAGTTCCTTTGAGATTAACATATATCCTCACACAAGCGGTCTATTTACCTCTAAAACCTTTTATTAATAGATATAAAAAAGTTTTAAGGTACAACAAAAAGCAAGAGAAAGCACAGTCTGAGAAGAAAAAACTGTTGTCAGAACCAGATTCAGACATGACACTGTTCCAGGAATTATCAGATAGGAAATTTAAAATAACTGTGATTAATATGCTAGAGGCCCTGATGGAAAAAGGAGACAACATGCAAGAATAGATGAGTGATGTAGGGAAAGGGAGGGAAAGTCTGAGAAAGTAGGAAGAGGAAGTGCTAAAAAGAAAACAAAACCACTGTTGCCTCAGCAGTAAACTCATCAGTAAACTTGATGTGGCTGAGGAAAGCAGCAGTGAGTATGAATGGAAGTAAGTGTTCCAAACTGAAATGAGCCCACAGGCAGGAGTTATGGGCTGTGTTGTTCACAAGCATTTTATCTTGCCTCCTACTCCCTTCCCTGGTTACAGTGTTCCCAGGGTATATCCTTGACTCTGATCTCTGCTGACTGTGGTTGGTGTGCCCTTTTACCTGAGGCAAACCGGGAGAGCTAGAAGGAGCTGGAGAGAGAGGAAAGGCTTCCGTTTTCCTGGAATAAGGTAAGGTTCAGGCACAAGAGAAAACAAAGACAAAGATGAAGATGAAGATGAAGAAGAGGAAGATGAGGAGGAGGAGGAAGGGGAATAAGGGAAAGGGGAGGAAGAGAAAGAAGAAAAGAGACAGAGAGAGAAAAAGAATGTGTTTATAGTTGAACTATTAGAAAGTGAGAAGCAGAAATATTTAAAATAGTGATGTTTGGAAACTTTCCCCAAAATAATGAGAGACACCAAATTACAGACCAGTGAAGATCAGAAAAATCCAATAGGATAAATGTAAAACAAAACAAAACAGAAAAACCAATAACACAATTGGAAGAAAATCAAAGGCAAAGAGAAAATATTGAAAGAAGCCAGGCAAATGAAAACACTTTCCTCATAAGCCTGTAAGTTAAGAATTATTTGCAGGTTTCTTGTCAAAAACTATGCATGAAAGTTGAAAGTGCAGTGAAATATTTAAAGCATTGAAAAAAGTTCTTAACCTTGAATTGTAGATATAGCAAAATTACCCTTCAAAAGTGAAAGAAAAATTAAAAAGTATCCAGAAAAACAAAATAGAAGTTTGTTTGTTTATTTGTTTTTAGATAGAGTCTCTAACTAGTTTGGATTGGTCATGCTTGCCTCAAACTCCCAGCAATCCCCTACATCAGCCTCCTGAGTGCTGGAATTACAGGGGTGCACTACCACGCCCAGCAAAAAATAGAGAATTCTTACCATCAGGATTTTATGCATGAAATGCTAAAGGAAGTTCATTAGGCAGAAGACAAATGAATCCAAGAAACTTGAATCAATAAAAGAAATGAAGAGTACTGGAGACTTACTTGATAGATCTAAAAGGTAGCTTTCTGAATAGATCAATAATAGCAATATATTGAGTGATTACAGAATATGGATAAATGCAGTGAAGGACAGACATCTCAACAGATGTGAGAAAGCAACTGAAAATATTCTGTTAAGAGATATGTACACTACATATGAAAAGGCATAATATTATTTGCAAATGAACTTAGATTAGTTGAAAGTGTATATTGTAAATGCTAGGACATTCGTGGTGAACTATGGCACAAGGGCCACAGCAGGGTGTTTGCATCATTGAATGCTCTAAAGATTCACCAGTCTGCTCCAGGAAAATTATGAAAAAGTTTTTTCTTAAGTATAACTAAAATGCTAAAAGAAGAATAAAATAGAATCACACAAATATGTATAAACTAAAGCCAGAGAATGCAGAGAAAGAGAGGAGAATCAAGCAGGTGTATAATACTGATCTAACCAGTAAGTAAACGTCAACTCTTTACTCCTATGACACAAGTAGGACCATATACTCACTTCCTGGGTGAGGAAACTAAGACACAGAGAAATTAGTGTCTCAGCTGAAGTCACACCTTCAGGAAATTGAGGAGCTGGGATTCAAACTCTAGGCATTGTTCCTAACTTCATGCTAAATGACCTTATTAATGTTAGAGTCAGAATTTGAAATCAGGTCTCTCACTACAATACCTGTGCTGTTCTTATGGCAGAAATCAACTCTGCTGCCTCCACTTAGGTATCCCTAAACTTTTAAAGGTTGTTTTTAAAAATTAACAAGAAGCCAGGCATGGTGGTGCATGCCTATAATCCCGGCACTTGGGAGGCTGAGGCAGGAGGATGATTGTGATTTCAAGACTGGCCTGGGCTACAAAGTGAGTTCAAGACCAGCCTGAACTGCATAGTGAGACCCTGTCTCAAAAAATAGGGCCAGGGACTTAGCTCAGTGGCATAAGTGCCTGCCTAGCAGGCGTAAAGTTATGAGTTTGATCCCCAGTACCAAAAAAAGCAAGCAAGCAAACAAATAAACAAACAAAAAATTAACAAGGAGCCATGTAGGAAAAAAAAAAAGATACTCCTATTACCCAGGATAAGTCACTATGAATGTTTCCAAAACCATGTGGTCATACATCTTTGCATGAATATATACAAATGTATAGATAAAATCACACTAATAGTATTTTACTTTTTCTTTCGTGCTTACTCCTCAACCTCTTCTTACCTACACCTGCTCAAACTGGAAAATCAATTTTAACACAAAATATTTTTACATTTATAGAGATTTTGCCATTTGTTTAGAAAAATGCAACCACTTTATCATTTCCATGGAGTTACTTTTCCTTTACTAACACATAGTGGGAACATTCAGATAGGCAAGTATAGATCTATGGTAACTGATTCATTTTAATGATTATCTAATACTCCAAGATATGGGTGAATCACAATGAATTCCATAATTAAATTGCTGGGCCTTCTGAGAGTACTCAGTTTTTTTTACCACTACAAAAGGCTGCAATAAAAAACCTACATAATCTCTTTATTAAATTAACATATTTAACCTTCCCTGTCCAGTGATCGCAGTCCTTCACTTCCACCTGAGACAACAGCTCACTGGAGGAAGGGTTCAGGAAGACAATACTCAGGGTGAGCAACTTGCCTTAGTTTGTCTGGGATTTTCCTGACTAAAGGACTCAAAGTCCCATGTAAATGACTTTGGTTCTCTGCTAGGTTCTAATAATGCTGGAAACCAGAAGTATTCTAGCCAGGCAAGCAATATAAGTGTCCTCTGCAGGCAATGTAATCATCCTAAAGAAAAGTTTTAAAAGCATTGTTACCAACTGTTCCTGTGCTGTATAATCCTACTACAACCATAGTGCTAAGGTCAAGTGATGAAAGTTTTGAATTATCTTCTCAATATCTGAATTTTATACATGAATTAATAGCCAAGTATCATCAGACATTTGAAGAAAATCGCTAACGTGGAAGAGAGAGACCAAAAGCAAATAGGATGAAACAGATTAGGCATAGAGGGAAAAAAGATACAGTATATCTTCAGAGAAAAGATATTACATTCATGAAAGAACAGAACACTGATTTAAAAACATATTTAAACAATAACAACAAAAAAGGATCTCTTAGAAAGTAGAGCATATGAAATGGAAGAAAACTCAAAAGAAATTTTGGAATTTTTCACCATAATAGAGCAAAAAATAAAAGGAAATGGAAAATAGGATTGCAGTGAATATTAATGTTTTTAAGTGAACAGAACAATACCTGGCATAAGAGAACAGAAAGAAGGATAATTATATAAAGATAAAATGGAGGGAAAGAATTTACTGAAGAAATAATTCAAGAAAATTTCTCAGAATGGAAGGAAGTGTTAATATAAAAAGAAATCTCAGTAAGCCCAACACAATCAATTGGGTACATCATGTGTTTTCAAAACCATTGGGATGAAGAAAAGAAAACTTCCAGAGACAGAGGGAAAAAAAGAACTACAAGAAGAAAAGGAAATAGTTTTGTACAAAGAGCAAAATCAGAAAGTTGCTGGACTTCTCACCAGCATTTCTGAAATCCAGAAAATAATGGCAAGAATAACTTTACAATTATAAAGGAAAATATTTCCAACCTTAAATTTACTACTTAGTGTATCAATTAAATGTCACAGTAAAAATGACATTTTTTCATAAATCACATGTGAAAATTTCCATGCATCCCAGGAAGATGCTGGAAAATACATTATGCTCAATGAAGGAGGAGCAGCTTCTAAAATGGACAATGTCACCGACTCCCTCTTCTCACTGCCCCAACCCACACCATTATCATAAAAATTCTGTGTTGTTTTTAGTTCTGTTTCTCTAACCTGAGATCTCACTAGATTATAGCAGCCTCCCTGATCTAGCTTTTAACTAACACTCTCAAATCTTCTGTACATCTGCTGCTGCTAAACCAACATCACCACTACAAACACACCAGGGACCTGTGCCAAACTGCCTTTTTTCCTTACTTAAAATATAACAATTGTACATACCAGTGGAGAAGAAATAGTGTGATAAAAAGAATACGTGTAATGATCAAAGCAAGGAAACTGGCATTTCGTTCTCTTTAAACACTGATCATTTTTTATGAATTTAGACTATTTGAACTCCTGTCTTTTAGCTCTTTATTATGTATATAATACATTAATGTAAACTGTAGTCACTGTACTATGCTATAAAACACTAAAACTTACTCTTCCTAGCTATATTTTGGTACCACTATACCCCTCCTATGCCTATCCCCATACTCTTCCTATTTTGCGTCTAATGACTAGTATTATAATTTCTATCTCTTTAAAATCAAATTGGGAAAAAACTTTAGCCAGTTGCCTCTTAGACAAAGGACTTTTATCTGAACATATAAAGAATTGAAAAAAAAATAGAATCTCCAAATCTAAAGACCCAACCCAAAATGGACATCTGAGATAAATACACACTTCTCAGAGGAAGACATACAAATGGCAAATAAATATATGAAAAAATGTTCAGGATCACTGGTCACTCAAGAGATGCAAATTAAAACAATGGTGAGATTCCATGTCACTCCAGAAAGAATGGCTATTATCAAAAAATCAACCAATAGCAAATGCTGGTGGGGCCTGGGGAAAAAGGAACCCTTCCTTCCCCACTATTGGTGGGAGTGTAGACTAGTGCACCCACTGTAGAAATCAGTGTGGAGATTCTTCAAAAAACTAGGACTAGAGGTTTCATTTGATCAAGCTAGTCTACTTCTTGGTACCTTCTCAGAAAAATTAAAAACATTATGCAATAGTAATATATGTGCACACATGTTTGTAGCAGCACAGTTTATAATAGCTAAATCTTGGAAACAATGCAAATGTCTATCAACTGAGGGATGGATAAAAAAAGATGTGCTTTTTTGGTAACACAATGGGCTAATACTAAGCCATAAAGAAGGATAAACCTTAGACATTTCTAGGTAAATGGATATACCTTGAGACTATACTCTTAAGTGAAATAAATTGGACAAACATGTGTAAAGATCACATTGCTTTTCTGGTGTGAGATATTGAAAGTGTAAATAAGGATCAAAGTATATAAATAGGAAGAAATTGTTCAAAAGAAAGGGGAACTACGGAGAGGAAAGGTGGAAAGGAAGGAAGGAAAAAGAAAAAAATAAAAGAAGGATGAAATGGAAACAAATCTTTACAAATAAGGAGGGGAAGAGGAATTGAAGGGAGTGGAGGGAATTGGGAAAAAAAGGAATCAGGATATATTATGTACAGGTACAAATTCCCTATGATGAATGTGATCATTATGTATATCTACACTGTACCAATAAACTTAATAAAAATAAAAAATTTTAAGATCAAATTTTAAACTTCCACATATAAGTAAGAAAGTGTAGAATTTGTCTTCTGGTTTGTATCACTTAACATAACATATTAGTTCTACTTATATTGCCACAAATGAAGAATTTCTTGTTTTTCTATGACTGAATAATATTCCATTGTGTTATATACCACAATTTCTTAATTCATTCACCTATCTCTGGATACCTTGGTTGATTTCTTCCCTTGACTCTTGTGAATAGTGCCACAATAAATATAGAAATGCAGGTATCTCTTTGATATATTTATTTCATTTTTTTGGCTATATAACCGGTAGTAGGATAGCTGAATATTCTAAATGCCAGGTCTTATACTTGTTCCTGTTAAAAATTCATCTTGCTGGATTCCTCTCATAGCTTCAGCCTATCAAAACCTTCTTACACCCAAATTCTATCAGTCAATGTCTTTACTATCTTTTCCAGAGTCTTATTATCCACAAAGTAAGTCAATGTGCCCTCTGCACTCCTGCTGTTCCCCTGCAGGAGTTCATTGATCACTGCCAATGGCTATTCCACCAGTTGTGAAGTTCCCCTGCTCTCCCAGAAAATGTTTTCGAAGATAAAATCATACCTGTGGACAAAAATTTTATGCTACCCATGCAGTATGTTTGCTTTCTCTGCTCATAATGTAGTTCACAAATATTATACAATTTAAAGCTCTCTAAAAGAAACAAATTCTTTGAATAAAGTGAGCAGTGGATGCAGTCTCTTAGCTTCAGTTCATGAAAATTGTCTACAGAAGAAGACACACAAGAGAAACATCTCATACAGAACTTTTGTCCTAAAGAGAAAATGAATGAACTTTGTCTCTAGTCATTATTATCCGTAAAATCCCTTTAGGATCTTTGTATCTCAGTAAGTTCACCAGCGGTAGTTTTTCTCCCAGGATTGGATAAAATTACTGTCTTCAGTAGTGCATCAGTGAAATACTTGGCTCAGTATAGAAGGCATATTAGAAGAAAAATGAGCATCTTTTAACTCTTAGAATCATACAATGTGGCAAGATGCTCCCACTGTCCGAGAGGGAGATGAACAGAAAGAGTGAAGATGAGAGAAGAGTGGGCTTTTATTTCCTCTTGATACCTGGGCACACACTCAGTGACACATAAGAGTCAGTCAGTCTCAGAGCCCTCCCCTGCCATAGAATTTACCTGACTTAAATGTAGGTGTGATGGCTGGCTGTGTATGAGTACCATTTCCTCAAAAATGGTCAAGGTTGCGAGGGTTTCTGAAACCTGAGTTTAGAAAGTGAAATTCTATACAGAGGGACAATTCTCAAATGAGGTTGAATACTTTAAAATCTGCTAGTTGGTGGCATTGAGAGCTGTGCATTTCAGCAACAGCATAAGTGTACATCATAGTGCAGTCAGGTACAATGTGATTTTTTACTACCTTGGGAAGTTATTGGGTACCTGTATCTATTTTTTTAGTTACTATGCATCATTGTCTTGTACCTTATGATGTTCAGAAAACTGGGTAACAGTGGAGCTGGAATTTTCAGATCCTCTAATGGAAAGAAAATGCCAAGGAGAAATCAATGCCACTCCATTGTGTCTACTGGCCAGCAACCCCTAAGCAGGAGGATTACTCACCTTAAGTAAAGAGAGGTCTTATACGCCATAACAGGGAAGTGAAGAAAAAAAAAAAAAAAGGAGGTGTGTGATCTTCAGCACCACCAAGTGCCTAATGCACTTGGTAAAACTTCTTTGAAAAAGATGTGGGAAGCTATACCTCTAGGAGAGCAAAAGCCAGTAAACCTAATCACCTAATTTCTTAGAGGTTAGCAGATGCTGCTATTATCCTTGACCCCAAGGGAAAGTAAAGATTGTTGGTTTTGCAACATATTCATTCCCACAGGAAGAGGATAACATTTTTAATCCACAATCTCTTTGGGTCAGGACCTGAGCTAAATATGGATGAAATAGTGACCCAGCCCTCGAGGCCCTGCAAAGGTCAGGCACTGAGAGAGGGATGTGTTTTACTGAAAGAAGCAAATCCTGGCTCTAAATGAAAACTTGGATTCCTGTGGTCTGTGGCTGCATGATGGAAGCACTTAAGTTCAGTAATTTACAGAATTAAATGCATGCTCATATTCTAGAGCTTGAAGAAGAAATGATACAATTAAATGACCAATGCCTCAGCAAAACGTTTTTAAAACCTTACCCTTAATTCAAGTTGATGTCTCTAGAAAAATTATTCATCAGATAAATTTTATATTAAACCATCCAAAAGAACAAGATGAAATAACACTTGTGATTTCTCACTTGCTAATACTAGCTTCTCTCATCTATTTTAAGCCATAGCAATATATATATATATATATATATCCTTGTGCCTCCAGCACTTAATTGATCTCATAATATCAGAACAAATTTTTTTTCTTTTTGCCTCAGGGCACTTAATCTTCCATTAGAGGGGTTCAGTTACCAACATTGACTGTAAAAAGCTTTAAGGCTGAATTAAAATTGTACCAAGTAAACAATTGTGTCGTTTATATTTGTTAGAGGGCAGTCACCACCTGGTTTATTCTGCTTGTGCTTTAGGAAGCCAAAGTTATAGGGCAATTTTTCTAGTGGAAGTTTTTAATCAAACTGTCATCTCTTGTCAAAGCCATCTTGTTGAAACATGACACTTCTGACCCTGGTAACATACTGGAAATTTGAGAGAGAATATAAATTTGTTTTACTGGATTTTTTTTACTGGTTAACCAAAAAGAAAAGTTAATTTTGTATATATTCACAGATTAAACTACTAAAATTTAAAGGATCTTTGTCCTCAGATGTTGGAAAGTGAGATAAAAATTAATAAAAAGTTTCTTGAAATTACTATGCATTTTATTCACCTTTCAGCCGAGGGACTGTGTGTTACACATGCTGGGCTCTGTTAATGTTGAGCTGCATTATCACTGAAACTACACAGTAACTACACATGCCATGTGCCTCCAGTTTACAGACAAGGAAACTGAAGCATAGAGTGCATAAATAACTTGCCCAAGAATATGAATGCAATCAAGGTTTGAGGCCAGACACCCTATCTGCTACATTTGTGTTCTATATTTCTTCTGGGACAATCCACCCACAGAATAAGATCTTCACCTTTCTCTATGACTAATGACTATAAAATTCAGAGAATGGACTGGGTAAAAAAATTGTATTTTAAATTCTGAACCTCTTTGTTCTTTCAAATGTTTGTCCTGTTCCTTCTTTGGGTTTTGCAGAAACCTTGGACCAGCAAGCAGGCAGGGCTGCTCTTACTTAGGAGAGATTTTTTTTTTTCTGTGAGTGCTACGTGTAGGAAAAATGAAGAGGAAGAATAAAGTATAAAAAAGCATTTAGCTTACCTTTTCTGCATTTAACATCTTTCTAAAACAGAGCTGAATTCTTTTATTTGTAATGACAGTTGCTATAAATCACAGTTTGGTTATTCTAGCTTTAGTAATCAGAGGATTGTGGTACCTTTTCATTCAGCTTTTCTCTTCCCTTTTTCTCCCTAAAAGGAACATGATGAGACATTCTCTTTCTATTCTGTAAAAGTCTAAACTCTCTAAACAAGTGATACTCAGGCTGCTGTCACTGTTGATGTTCAGCAATAGGAACTCACCTGGTTGGTGAAACAGTCATTGCTTTATGTGACGCAAATCAGAAGCTATAATGGGTAGTTTGCTCAGGAAATCACAGGACATTCTCTTTGGAGAGCAGCTGACAATTTAAATGATTGCAGTGGGCATGGTACAGCACTTCTTAGCCATGGTGGCTTAATGATGGGTTCAACCAGTAGGAAACAAAATCATCCTCTAGCCTGCAAGTCAACAGATGAATGATGTCTTATATGTTGTGCAATACATAGTTGATATTTAGAGTCTCCCTAGACCTGGAATTGGGAGTTGCAAAATAGGATATGTTCAAGAGACTTTTAGTTTCTGACTTCTGTCTTTTCCTGAAGATTTTTAAGCTTAGAAGGGATTTTAGGGCTCATCTAATACAACCTTGAACTTTTTTCAGAGAAAGAAAAGCTTGCTAGTTAGAGACTTTCATCTTCAGGCCTGTTCTGGGTGACAAAGTTTGAGCTAGGAGCAATAGTTGATCACTAGGAACACATCTTCCACTGAATTCACTGAATCCACAAATCTGAGCATCTGTAACACGCTAGGTACTGTTCAGCTCTATGGATGATAAGATGAATATGACCTACTTCCTCTTTTCTCTGGGAAAGGAGGCAGTTGAGTGCCAAGAGTTGGCCACTGGGGACCAGTGTGCTAAATCTCATGAGAACACAGCCATGGTCATGTGCTTATTGTATGTTTATGTCTGAGTTTGAACTTCAGTGATGAGTTATGTTGCTATTACAGAGACTATACGGCCTGAAAAACTAAGAATATTTATGATCCAGCCCTTGATTGAAAAACTTTGACAATGCCTGGCCTAGCACCTCTCCTTTCAGGATCCATTAAGAGTAATATTTGGAAAGTAGTGGCTTGTAGATGAGTTGTCTCAGGCAAGGAACATGTTTTACAAAACAATCAATGTCACTAGAGGAGGCTTGTAACTTTCCAAATGCAGTGCACTGTTTTCCTCAACCCGAACCTCATATTTAAGTCCCTTCATGGCTCACAAGAGTGATTTAGACTGAGAGGCCACTAAAGATGAACAGAATAAGTGGTGACTTGTCCTCAGTTTGCTTTAGTACTGATCTGTGGCCTAGGACATTTCTTTTACACCCTCAGTAATTCCCCCATTACAAAATCTTCAGGTACTGGTGGAGTTATAGAAGGACAAAGCAATGTAAGAGAATGACTTTCAGAACCTGGAATGGCACCTGGAATATAACAGATTCTCCAAAAATATTGTTGCATGAATTAATAGTGAGTCAGGACAGAATAGAGGAAATAATGATGCTTTTCAATTGGTCAATGGACAGTTGGCAGACAGTGAGGCAATGGAAGTTGCCTCACTGTGTTTCTATGAATTTTTTTACATCCTACTTTTTAATGATGTAAAAAGTAGATTACCTTTTAATTGGGAAGTTTTTTGTTTAAGCAAAAGAAATCTTTAGGGTCTGGGCAGTTGATGTAACCAGTTTTATGCCTAGAAATTGAATGGATTACAACTCTGGCTGGTCTTTCATAAGACTCCTTGATCAACTTTTTTTATTAGTACCTATTTGCAATATATAATGTCCACATTTCATGTGTGGAGTTAGTACATGTATATAACACATTTTAATTCCTTTTTTCATCCTTGTCTTAGTTACTTTCTCATTGCTGGGGCAAAATACCCAACACCCACAAGTTAAAGGAGGAGAGGTTTATTTTAGCTCACAGTTTGTAGAGGCTTCAGTCCCTAGTTGCTGGCTCTAAGGCAGAGCAGCATGGCAGAGGAGAAACAACTCGTGGCATGGTGGCCGGACGCAAAGGGAGAGGTCAGAGTGGGGATGATGTATCTTTCCAAGCCACGCCCTGAGTGACTGACCTCCTCCAACCACGCTTCACCTCCAAGAAACCCTGACTACGAGCACCTGAAACTTTGGAGAGATCTAGATATAAACCATAACAATCCCTCTTACCCACCTTTCTCCTCTCCTCCATCTCTTGATCCCCTTCCCATTTGAGAAAGATCTATCTCCCTACTTCCTATTTTTATCTTTTATTTTGCTTTTTATTTATAGATTGGGGTTTTTTTGTGTAAGAGAAGCCATGCACTGTTTAAGCTTGTGTGTCTGATTCATGTAACTTAACACTATAATCTCAAGGTACACCCATTTTCCTACAAATAACTCAAGTTTATCTTTCTTTATAGCAGAGTAGTAATCCATTATGTGCAAATATCATAAGGTCTTTGCCCATTCATTTGTTGATGGGCATATAGGATGCTTCCAAGATTTAGCTATTATGAATTGTGCTACTATAAAAGTGGACTTGCATATATCACTGTAAAATGAAGTCTTTAATTCTTTTGGGAAGATACATGGAAGTAGAACAGCTGGATCAAACAGAATTTCTAGTTTTAGTTTTTTTAGGAAACTCGATACTGATTTCTATAGCAAGAGTACTAGTTTACAGTCCCACCAACAATATGCAAGTGTTCATTTTTGCCCATCATGGATTCCTCCTTAAATAAAGGTCTTGATGACTTGTCAAAGGGAATATCATTTTATTCAACAGGCCATATATATAAACTATAAACTTTTATAATATAGAGAAAACATAACTTTATCTCCAAAATAAAGAATCTAAAGAAAATAGAAAAATCCTATCATTACCTTTCTGTTCACTGGCAGCATTCCCATCAGAGCTATGGTAGACAAAATGAGCTCACTGTATCTAAAATATTTCCTTTTGTAAATGGTTTTAACACCATTAGCAACTAACATTGATTGAATGCTTGCGATATAGCAAGAACAGTGGTAATTTTTCTACCTGCAGCCTTTAATTTAGTTATGACCACAGATTATGAAGAAGTTAGATTAGTACTTCAATATTACATATTTGGAAATTGGGGCAACCTTAAAGAGGTAACTAAGTTACTTGCATTTGTACATATACTCAGTGATGATAATCAAATTTAATGCTACTTAGCCACTCACCTATCAATGCAATATCCTCCCTTGATAGACAGGGTTTACAGGGTCTATTATGAAATCAAAGATCTGGATAGAAATACTACCTAAGCCAATGTTATAGGGAGACTATATCAGTCACTTTTCTCTCATTGCTGAGACAAAAATAGCTGATATCCAAATATCTGAATAGAAATACTACCTGAGCCAATGTTATAGGGAGACTGTATCAGTCACTTTTCTCTCATTACTGAGACAAAAATAGCTGATGTCCAAAGTTAAAGGAAAAAAGGTTTATTTAGCTCATGGTTTGTAGAGGTTTCAGCCAATATCATCTGGCTCCTAGGCAGGGTGGCACATGGCAGAGGGGCAACAGTTGATGGCGGGGGAAGACAGCAAAAGCAACAAGAGCAAAAATAGGGAAACAAGCCTTTTTCTGCCCCTTTTATCTTATCCAGACTGCTGGAATTAGGGCAGTGCCAATTCAATCAGAGGAGTGATCCAGCAATCACCCAGCCTTAATCCCAGCATTGACTATGAATCAGTCACAGACTCTATAGTTAGCTACCTCTGAAAAACGTGCCCCCTCTATGACTGAATGAGGCTTTGGGGGGGACATCTAGACACAAACCATAACAAGAACTAGTTAAAGTAATTGCTAACCTAGAACCTAGGAATAATTTGCAAGTTTACAAATATTTCAAGGACACTACAAAACCAAGACATTTTATGTAGAGAGGTGTGCATGTGATGTGTATTTTACTGAGAAGAGCTTTCATTGAAGGTTATGATCCAATAAAATATTAAGGACAGTGTACTTAATCATTCAATTGTTTTTTGATTCATTCAGTAAAAATGTACCAAATAATAGCCATGCGGCAGGCACTATGCAAGGGGGATTCTAAAATAAAGTGCTGCATTAAAATGCAAGCTGTTTCTGCCATGTATTTTGCAGTTAACTTAACATAAGTAGATTATTTATGTTTTTTCTTATTTTACTAGGCATTAATTTACTAATTTAAAGCTTAGTAGAATTAAAAATGCTAAATACATTGGCTGAGTTAATCCTAAAAAATCAAATACACCACAAACAATAAAAAGAGCCTCTGTAACATCTTTTCATACATTATATACATCAATCTTTTTTGTGTTGCATCAGTTTTCTCAAAGTAATCACTTGGGGTGTAAAACTATACAGGTTGTAGCAATGGGATTGAGACTTTTTATACCAGAAAGTTGGAATGCTTTTAGTTTCTCAGGATTCTTTAAGCTTCAAGTAACAGAAACTCAATCTTAGATAGTCACAGTAGTGTATTTAGTTACACAGCTGAACTCCACAGGGCAGAGTTAGTTTTAGTAATGTGTGAGCCCAGAGATCAAATAATATCAGGGGTCCACTTGTTCTTCTGCCTTTTAAATGAGCTCTTGCTACTTGGTGAGCCATAGCTCCTGGCCCTTATTCTGCCAATTTAGCAACCGCAGTGGAAAAATAATCTCCAAGCTGATATCAAAAAGGTCACAAATACTATTTGCATTGGCCTAAGTTGGACATGCTTAATTTTAAACTGATAACTGTAATTACAATAGCCAAGAAGACAGAGCATTTAAAGTCAGAATCATGCACCTGCCCTTGAAGCTGGGGTGGAGATGCAAACTAAAGAACACGACCCCATGACCATTAGAGAGGCTACATTGTCCCTGATAGACCAAAGCCACAGATGCCCATCGTGCCAACATGCATATTCTCAGGAAACTTTCCAGTAAGTTGACAGCCTGCTCTTTACTCAACAACAAATGTCCTTTGCTATATGCTAGGTATTTTTGTAGGCACTAGGTATAGGTAAACAAAGTAAGTGAGGATCCTGTCTTCAGTGGCTTAAACTCTAGGTAGGAGAGATAGTCAATTAAAAAATAAGTAAGCCAGAAGTTGAGCAGTATTATGAATAGCTGCAAGATAAGATAATAGTATATCAAAGAAAAAAGGCAGATTCAATGTTAATATGGTCATGAAATTTCATTGGTTGACTTTGGACAAAGGGTTGAAGTAAGTGAAAGAGGTGCATCTAGATATTAAAGGAATGAGTGATTGTCCAAAAGAAACAGCATATGAGAAGGTCCTGAGGTAGGAACATGTCTAGTGTATTCGAGGATTAGCAAGCAGTCAGAGGAACTGAAGTGAAATGCTCACTGGGAGCAGTAGTAAGAGATGAGATTGGAGGTATAGCAGTATACTTTGTTGGGACTTCAAATTTTACTTTGAGTGGCATGAAACACTACTGGAACATTGTCAAAACAGCAAATCTATATCTAAATCTTAGTTCTACCAATTAGTAATGGGGTGACTTAGGGCAAATCGTTCACTTGTCTAAAGGGTGATGTCCTACTTATGAAGATTATAAGTAGAATATAAGACTCAAAGAAGGCACATTGTAAAAAGCACACCATACAACCTGACACACAGAAGTACTCAGTGGAGACTGATTTCCTTTCTTCTGTATCTTCCTCCTGCAAAAACAAAAATAAAAACAAAAACAAAAACAAAATATAAATGACCAACTGAGCCCTTGTAGGTTCTTGCAGCCTAATTCTAGCCTCTGTGGTGTTTGAGTATCTTCATTGCCCCACAGCTAAGAATACCTCATCACGGCCTTAAAGCACATCTGTAATAGGTGCTTTTAAGAGGAGATCGAGATGGACCCACTTTATATTTTACTGGTTAACCAAGAGTTTTTAGTGTGGTCTGGTGTATTTAATGTGTAATATAATAAAAAGGACTTATGTGTCATGTCAAGGGATGGAGCATAAATGATTATGACAGGGAAATGGAAGATCAGATGGTATAACCTCAGTTGACAGGAGAATCAGCGTGATTAATGTTCTTCTAAAATAGCCAGCTTTCAAAAGTATCCTTTCAGCCTTTCCAAGGAGCTGAGAACATGAACTGTTTTATAATGAGAAATGACCAAATTAGTTTCTTTAGTGTCTCAAGAAATAAAGGACTATTCCTCAAATTTCAGGAAAATATTAGAAAACAAAGCTAATTGACCAGGAACAGGGATATAGAAATGTAGAATTGTAGAAGACCTTCAGATCAATAATCAGTCTCTCTGTCTCTGTCTCTGTCTGCCTGTCTGTCTCTCTCTCACACACACACACTCACACAGTATACACTGCTTTAAAAGACCAATAGCTTAGCGTTCAACCTTGACTATTGGTTCTATTAACTACTATTGTGTGTTGTATCATTAGGCCATCATCTTTGTATGTGTGATTTATTGGTTCAAGGTTTACGGCCAGAAGTGAAACACTCAGGGGTTACTCTGAGTCTAGCCACTTTTGCCTTCACGAGTCCCTTTTTCTACAAACACATGCACACGCACATACAATGTGAATGAGACTTTATGACTACTTTTACTTGAAGAGGAATATAATACAAGTTGGAAGATATTTAATTTTTTCTTAGCACTTTAAGATAAGTGAAAACATTTTGGGAGTTCATAAAATTATCATGGGCCATAGGCACTGTGTGTGCTGCCTCCAACGGATGAATTGGTTTTGGACAAACTTTTTAAAAACAACATATCACATCACATCAGGAGCCAAAAAGCACTTATCACGAGACTAAGTAAACAGTAAGGTTTTTTTTTTTTGTATTTTTAAAGAGAAAAAAGACAAAATATCAGTGAAACAGTTTCTAAACAGGTTAGTATGACAGTTACAATAATTAATGCATTACATATTGTTGTCTTCATAGTGGTTATTCAGAGTACAAGATATAGGTGTGAATCTTGTCTAAACAGTACTAGCTTGTGCTTTCTTTTCAATGAACTAAGAGTAAATAGCTTTATAGCTATCTTAACCATCTTGCATATACATCTATTTTTTTCTTTTTCCCTTTCTTCCTTTCCCTTTCCCCCATCATAGTTTGTCTTTTCATTTGAACAGTTTCTTCCCAATTCACAATATCTGTTGTACATTTTGGATCTTATTTACTCATTCAGATTTTCATACTAGGGAGACAATATGATGCTTATATATCTGGGTCTGATTTATTTCACTTATGAGTATGGTCTTGAGTTGCATCTATTTACTTGAGAAAGTCTCCAGTTCATCCTTCTTTATAGCTCTGTAATGCTTCATTATATAAAAAAAAAAAAACAAAACATTTTTTTATTCATTGCTCAGTTGATGGACATTTAGGTTGTTTCCAAGATTTAGCTATTACAAATTGTGCTGCTATAAACATGGGTAAACATATATAGCTGTGGTATCTTGTTTTTAATTCTCCTCGAAAGATACCCAGAAGGGAAATAGCTGGGTTGAATGGGACCTTTAATCCTAATTTTTTAAGCAATCTCCACATTGATTTTCACAGTGGTTGCACCAGTCTACACTCCCACCAACAATGAAGAAGGGTTTCTTTTTCTCACATCCCCTCCAGCAATTGTTATCAGTTGATTGTTTGATGATAGCCATTCTTCCTGGGGTAAAATGGAATCTCAGTTTTGTTTTAATTTCCGTTTCTCAAATAACCAATAATGTTGAATATTTTTCATATATTCATTTGCCATTTATATTTCTTCATTTGAATCATGTGTTTTCATCTCAGATGCCCATTTTTAGATTGGGTCTTTGAATTTGAGGGGTCTGATTTTTTTCAATTCTTTATATGTTCTAGATGTAAGTCCTCTGTCTGTGGGATACCTGGTTATAATTTTTGCCACTCTGTGGGTTGTCTTTTCACTCTGTTGGTGATTTCTTTTGTTGTAAAAAAACTTTTTAATAAGATGAGAACACATTTGTCGATTCTTTGTAATATTTGCCTTGCAGTCTGGGTTTTGTCCATGAAGTCTCTACCTACACGTATGTATTCAAGTTTCCTACCTATTTTCTCTTCCAGTAAAATTAGTGTTTCTATTTTAATATTTAGAGCTTTGATCCATTGTGCCTTTAGTTTAGTGCCTGGTGATAAACATGAGTTTAGTTTTAGTCTTTGGCATGTAGAAAGCCAGATTTTCCAGCACCATTTTTTAAAGAGACATTCATCCAGTGAGCATATTTGGTTCCTTTGTCAAAAATAAAGTGACTGAGCATGTTTGGGGCTGCATCTGCATCTTCTGTTCTGTTCCACTGATCATCAGGCCTGTGCCTTTGCCAGTAAATACCATACTGATATTATCACAGTAGCTTTGTAGTATAATTTCAGGTCTAGGATAGCAATACCCCCTGACTTGTCTTTACTGTCCAGAATTGCTTTTCCATTCCAGGTCTTTTCTGGTTCCAAATGAATTTTAGGTATGTTTTCTCTAGATCTGTGAGGTATGCTAATGGTGTTTTAATTGGAATTACATTACATCTGTATAGTAGTTTTGGGAGTATGGCCATTTTTACGTTGGTTTTTCTATCCTAGAGTAAGGAATAGCTTTCTATTTTCTGATATGCTCTTTGATCCTCTTTTTAGGATACTGTAATTTTCACTGTACATATCTTTTCCAGTCTTTGTTAGATTGATTCTGAAATATTTCATTTTTTAAGATGGTATTGTGGAAGGTTGCTTTCCCTAATTTCTCTGTCTGTGAGTTTATCCCCTGTATTGAATAGGAATGATGATAATGGATATCCTTGTCTTGTTCCTGACTTTAGAGTGAAAGTCTTCAGTTTTTGAACATTTAATATGGTGTTAGCTGCTGGTTTGCATTGATGACTTTTATAAGATTGCAGTAAAGACCACCTATCCCAATTTCCTGTAGGGTTTTCTTCATTAATGGGTGTTGGACTTTGTCAAATGATTTTTTTCATCTATTGAGATGACCATGTGATTTTTGTCTTTGATTTTGTTAATATGGTGTATTATGTTTATTGATTTTCATATGTTGAACCATCCCTGCATTCCTGGGATGAATCCTACTTGGTCATGTTATATAATCTTCTTGATTGTTTGTTGAATTCTTTTTGCCAGTATCTGATTAAGAATTTTTGAATCCATGTTCATTAGGGAGATTGGCCTATAGTTTTCTTTTTTTGGTTGGGTTCTTCTCTGGTTTTGGAATTTGGGTAATACTTGCTTCCAGCAATGATTTTGGAAATATGGCTTCCCATTCAATTTGTTTAAAGAGTTTCAGCATTAGTGGCATTAGTTCCTCTCTAAATTTCTTGCAGAATTCAACAGTGAATCCATCAGGGTCTGGGTTTTACTTCATTGATAAATTTTTAATTACATTTTCAATTTCACTGGCTGATATCATGTTATTTAGAATTTTTATGTCTTCTTGATTTAGTTTTGACAATTCAATTTTGTGTAGGGATCTGTCCATTTCTTTTGTGTTTTCCATTTTATTAAAATATAAATTCTCATGGTAGGTATCAATAATCTCCTGAATTTCTGTGGGATCCATTGTGATTTCCCAGTTTTCATACCCAATTGCTTGAATTTGTGTTTTTTCTTTCCTCTCATCGATGAGGTTGGCTAGTGGTTTATCAATTTTATTTATCCTTTCAAAGAGCCAACTTTTCAATTCATTGATTCTTTGCATTGTTTTCTTAGTCTCTATTGCATTTATTTCTGCTCTTATTTTTATATTTCCTCCCTGATATGAACTTTGGGTTTGATTTGTTCTTTTTCTAAAAGTTTGAGGTTCAATATCTGGTTGCATATTTGACCTTGTTCTGTTTTCCTAATATGTGAGCTCATCACTATGAATTTGCTTTGTAGGACTGCTTTTATTGCATCCCATCAGTTTCAGTAGGTTGTATTGGCATTATTGTTTAATTTCATCTTTAATTTCCTATGTAACCTATTGGTTGTTCAGAAGTGCATTGTTTAATTTCCACGTATTTATGTAGCTTTTGTGATTTCTTTTGCTATTGATTTCCAGTTTCATTGTGTTGTGGTCAGATAATATAGGATGATTTCTGTTCCTACATTTACTTAAAAGTGTTTTGTGGGATAATTTGTAGTCTATTTTGGAGAACATATGATGTGCAACTGAGAAGAATGTGTATTCTGACATTTTCAGATGGAACACCCTATAGACATCTACCAAGTCTATTTGTTCACAGGCTTGGTTTAATTCTAATATTTCTCTGTTGATTTTTGTCTAGTTGATCTATTTGTGAAAGTGGGGTGTTAAGGTCCTCCACTACAATTGTGGTAGTGCTTATTTGGTTTATCATGTCTGTTAATATTTGTTTTATGTAGTTGGGTGCACCAATGTTTGGTGCATAAATATTTATGATCGCTATCTCTTCTTCTTGGAGTTTTACCTTAAGTATGTAGTGACATTCTTTATCTCTTTTGATCAGTTCTGACTTAAAGTTTGTGTTGTCTGCAAATAGAAAAGCTACCCTTCTTTTTTCTGAGTTCCTGTGGCATGAAGAATTGTTTTCCATCCTTTGATTATTAGTCTACGACTTTCTTTTGGGGTTAAGTGTGTTTTCTTAAATGCAGCATATTGTTGGATCTTGCTTCTTGATTCATTCTGCCAGTCTATTTCTTTTGATTGGTGAGTTGAGACCATTTACGTGGATGGCTATAACTGATATATATTGGCTTTTCATTTTCATGTTGTTTTCCTGTAGTTTGTTCCATCTTTTTCATCTGTTTAATGGCTTACTCTGCCTGGCAGCTTCTTTTTATTGATGCTCATGTGTCTGTAGTCTTTGTAATCTTTTTCTAATGTGTCCTTCAGAGCATTCTGTAGAGGTGGTTTGACAGTCATCAATTTCTTTGGTTGCTTTTTTTCATGGAATTATTTTATTTCTCCATCAATTTTGAAAGATAGCTTGTGGAGTGCATCAATCTTGGTTGAAGGTTATTTTCCTTTATGGCTTGAAATACCTCACTCCAAGCTACCCTTGTCATGAGGGTTTGTGTTGAGAAATCTGCTGTGATTCTGATGGGCTTTCTTATAAGTGATATGTTTCTTTTCTCTAGCTGCTTTTAATATTTTGTTCTTGCACTGAATTTATGGAATTTTGATTATTATATGTCTTTGTGTAGATTTATTTTGGTCATGCCTATTTGGAGTCCTATATGCTTCACTTATTTGTTTGTCAGATTCTTCATCTATGTTTGGGAAGTTTTCTGCAATTATTTCTGTGAAGAGGTTTTCAATGTTTTTTGTGCAGTCTCCAACTTTCTTGGTGATTCCAATCAAGATTATGTTATTCTTCCTTGCTTCAGTCTATAGCTATTGGATTGATTTTTCATGGTCTTTTGTGATTTTTAGGATATTCTTCTTTTCCTGGTTGGTAGTCACATTCCTGTCTTCTAGATCTGATATTTACCCTCACCTTCATTCAATCTGCTGGGTATACTTTCAATGAAGTTTCTCTGTAAATGTCTAAGTCCATTTGTTCACAAGTTTTATTCAGTTCTGCTATTTCTTTGCTGATTTTTTTGTCTAGTTGGTCTATCTCTTTGTGACAATGGGGTGTTAAAGTTCCCCATTACATTTGTATTATTGGTTATTTGATTTTTCATGTCTATTAATATTTGTCTTATATAGTTGTATACTTCTGTATTTTGGTGTATATATATTTATGATTGTTATCTCTTGCTCTTGAAGTTTTCCCCTAACAAGTATGTAGTGACCTTCTTTATCTCTTTTGATCATTCTTAATTTGAAGTTCACATTATCTGCAAACTGAATAGCCATCCCTACTTTTTTCTAAGTTCCTGTTGCATGGAGCATTGTTTTTCATTCTTCGACTTTCAGTCTATGAATTTACTTTTGAGTTAAATGTGTTTCTTGTAAACAGCATATTGTTGGATTTTGTTTCTTGGTCCACTCTGCCAGTCTGTTTCTTTTGATTGGTGAATTGAGGTCATATACATTGATAGTTATAACTGATATGTATTGGCTTCTCTTTGTTATGTTATATTCCTGCTGTTGGTACCCTAATTTTCCCATCTGTTTAATTGCTTGCTCTGCATGGTGGTTTCTTTCTGTTGTTCCTGGAAGTATGGTCATTTTTATAACTTTTTAGAATATCTTTCAGTAATCTTTGTAGGGTTGGTTTGGTGGTCATGAATTTCTTCACTTGTTCCTTGTCATGGAAGTATCTTATTTCTCCAGTAATTTTGAATGATAATTTTGCAGGGTTCATCAATCTGGGTTGGAAGTCATTTTCTTTTTGTTTTTGTTTTTGTTTTGGAACTGGGGATTGAACTCACAACCTCACACTTACCAGGTAAGTGCACAAGTTGCTGAGTGAATTCCCCAGCATTATTTTCTTTCAGGACTTGAAATACTTCCCTCCAAGCTCTTCTTGACTTAATGGTTTGTGTTGAGAAGTTTGTCATGATTCTGATAGGCTACCCCTTATAGGTGATCTGTTTATTTTCTTTAACAGCTGTTAGTATTCCATTGTTGTGCTGAATTTCTGGGATCTTGATAGTCATATATCTGAATGTCGATTTATTTTGGTTATGGCTAATTTGATCGTATATGCTTCATTTATCTGCATGTCAGATTCTTTTACTGTGCTTGGAACTTTTTCTGCTATTACTTCTGCAAATAGCCTTTTTATGTTATTTGTGTTGATACCTGCTTTTTCATTGATGTCTATCAAATTATATTGTTTTTCTTTGCATCATCTTGCAGTTGTTGAATCGTTATTTCCCGGTTCCTTGTTATTTTTAAGAGATCTTCCCTTTTGTGATTGCTAGTTGCAATTCTGCCTTCAGGGTCTGAAAGTCTATCTTCAATTTTATTCAAGTGGTTTTGTCAGGTTTTAGTGGAACTTTATTTCCTGAATATCTCTTTGAATCTGCTTCACACATTCCTTTTCTATAGTGTTCATTGAAGATTTCCATCATTTACCTATGTACCTCTGTTTTTATTATCTGTGTCTTCTTTAGATATGCTCAGTAATTCTTTTATTATGACTGTCATTTCTTTTTTTATGTGAGGGATCATTTCTGATCTGATTTCCTCTGCAGCCTCATGGAGTTGTTTCTTTACTTCAATTGTTAACATTTCAGAAATTTCAGGTGTGTGTCTTCCAAATTTTTCTGTCAGTGTCTCCTGGACTTGTTCTGGGTGGGCTGGAGGTTTGAGATTGCATTTTGCTCCTTTGTCTTCACATTTTCTATTTAATTTTTTTAAAATTTTGCTTACTGTGACTATTCTTCTGCATTTTGGTGGTAGGTAGCAATATCACTAGTATCAAGGCCTGCTAGGAAAAGACTGTTCTTCAGGTGTATTTTCCATGAATAGGAGATTCTTGGTTTGTGTCTGTCCCAAGATCCTACCTTCCCAATGAATTGAGAATGGAATGTTGGTTTCTGTTTGGCTCAGTCCTTAGTCTTTTCGTGTAGGGCTTTGGTGAGGGTGTTACCCCAGAGCTTCCCAATATTGTCACACAAGAGAGAACAACTGATTACAACAGATATGGCATACTAGCTACAGTAGTACAATTAGCAACAATGATAGTATCAAGCACAATTTAGAAATTAACAAACTGTGGTAACTATTGATTTTGTATTTTGCACCACAAGAGCAAAGTCTACAGTTATATAACAGAACCAATTATAAATTAGGGGTTCGTATGCAAAATGTTTCCCCTTTTTAGAGTGGATTTACCCTAGATTTGTCTGGACGAGCTGGTTGTCAAATCCTGGGTACTTCCCACACTGGCCACCTGTCCTGCAGTGTAGAGGAATGGAGCAGGCACCTGGGTTCCTTTGGGTCGAGGTTCCCAGGACTGTGTAGAGGTAATGGGCAGGGTTTGTCCCCTACTGTTCAGCTCACTGAGGTTCCTGGTGTGGCAAAGAGGTGATGGGAAGGATTTCTCTCCTCCCATGTGGCTCACTGAGGATCCCAGAGTGGTGGAAACACGATGAGCAGGCCCTCATTTTCTATTTTCTATTGTTTTCTATACTGATGCTTGTAGATTTCTTGTTAGATAACCTTAACACTGGTGTTGAGTCTTTCCTTGGAGGTGTATATTCCTCCAGATGTCTAACAGATGTAGGTGGTTCTTGGTTTTTACGTCTATCCCTAGAACCTGCCTTCCCAATACATTAAGACTGAGGAGTTGTTATCTATTTGATTTAGGGCCATTCCTTTAGTACTGGAATATGGTAGTGGTTATGACCCCTTACAATTATAGTGTTGTCTCACAGGGAGGAAAAACTGGTTATAGCATGTATGACATCCTGGTTAAAGTAGTTTAGTTGGCACTATCAATAGACTCAAGTACAACCTGGCTACTGACAAACTGTGGTAACAATTAGCCTGATATCTGTAACTATAGGAGGAAGGTCTACAGAAATATAATATAATCCCACTTATAGCAGGAACTTGCATGCAATTATTTTCCACCTAGTAGAGGGATTTTACCCTGTTGGGGGGGGGGACTCAGGAGGATAGAGAGGACAGGGAGTACAGAGATGAGAGAAGTTAAATATAGTAGAAGCAAGGCTGGAGGGCACAGGATGATCATCTAGGTTTTGGGTAATTGTAGGACACAGGAGGAAAGGATTGAAAGAGAAGCCCTAGGAGTCTTGAAGTGGAAAACAGTGAGGAGAGACAATGTTTACTCTCATGAAAGTATTATAAAGTCAAGTGAGATAATTGACAAAGAGCAGAGGAGAAGTAGAATAAAACAAAAAGAAAATTTATAGATCACCTGTTGGCTCATATTGCTAATGTTGCATGGGCTATTTCTGTGCCACTAGTTCTGTCTGTCCATCTTGTGTGCTTAGCCAGCGTCCTACTGTGTCATTGGCTTCCACACAGGTCTCTAGACCATGAGTCCCATCAGTGAAGTGGGGAGGGGGGGCAGATCTCAAACTTCTCTTGCCAGCTATGCCATCCAGGGTCAATAGAGGAAGGGAAGAGCTGAACTCACATTACTCTTGTCAGTTGCCAGTTACACCATTTAGGGTTGATGGAGGAAGGGAGAGGGCTAAACTCAGACTCTTCTTACCACCCATGCCATTCTGGGACAATGGAGGAAGAGAGGAGTGTGAACTTACACTCCTCTCACCAGCACTGCCTTCCCAGGGCAATCAACACTAATTTTAATATGTAGAATGTTTTGCATGCTAAAACTCCGATTATTAAGTTCCAGTGTGGCCAAAGGTGACATTAACTACATATGAGGTTGTCCTGCCTGAATAAGTGTTGCATTTATTACTGTAACATAACAAGCAGTCTAACCCCAAAACTACCCTCTTGTCATTTTGCCTAGCTATTCAGAAATAGTGCATATAAAGTGTAAGGCATGGCCTGAAAATGGTGATGATGGTAATAGGAGGCAGACAGAATGGGGTGTCTAAACATTGCCACCTAGGAACTGGGGTTTCCATGCTCTATGACAGGGTGGCACTATGGCCTGAGGAATATGGTGCTGGAACTCTCCTGCAGTACCAATCCAAAGATACCTACTTCTCACAAGATGAATCAGGCAAGGGAGACAGCAGTCTGAGCATGACAATGGGCTGACCAGGCAGTGCTGCTTTTCCTAGCAGGTTTCTATTTCTCAGAAAGCCCTACTCCAGTTGGCATGAGTCAGTGTGTGATTGTCTCAGGAGAGTGGGGAAGATGAGCCACAATGGGCGTAATGAATGCAGAGTCATTTATTACTACAGCACTGACCATTAGGAGTGTCATGGTGTCTCGGGCTTCATTGGCAGCACTTCACACAATGGCAAAGGGCAATTAGACTTCAGTCTTTGTGTGGTCTCTGCTTGATCACTATCCTAGAATCCAAGTAACTGATGTAGTTGAAGAACAGACCAGAGGCTTCACTGTAGCCCATATGGACCATTCTTTGAGCTGCCTGAGGTAAGAGTGGAAGAGAGAGAGCACATGTTTATACTTAGTGGGTGGTTCTCCTTGAGGGAAGAAGGGGCATACAGTGAAAAGCTGCAAATGAATTAGGAAAAGAGATTAATTTTACGTTAACATATCATAATTCTGACTGCTCCACAAGAAGCAGACATCTAAAAAGAGAGTTGGTATAAAGAGATAAATAAAGACTATTCCTTTAAATGGTTTATAGAAACATGAGCTGAGAAAAGGGTCAGAAAGAGAGGCCCTTGTGGCAGACCTAACTAAAGAAGTGGTTCTGCTAATCAATTTACTTCACAGAGTAATTTGTGGAGCTATTGTTGAAGGTATTTGTATTTGAATAAGACCTTGTCTCTCTCATCATCCTGCTTCTCTCTCTCAGGAGCCTAGAGTGAACGCACAAACTTTTCCATGGGTGATTATAGTGGGTTGCCATGGAAATAATGAGAAAGCACCCAACTCAGTATGATGACTTCACTGTGATCACAAACAGGAGCATGATGAGCCAGTCATGTTTAAATAAGAGACTTGCTAATTAATGGAGCACTAGGGGACAACTTAAAGAGAAAATTGCATGGTTTTCAGGGCTCTCTCAGAAGAAATGATTGCAGGCCCAGGAGAGCTGTGAAAATGGAGACTTCTTCTTCTGATCTGCCCAGTTTTTATTTCCTGGTGGCCACTTTGCCTCAACTCTTTGGAGGCAGGTGAAATGGAACAACTGATTATACTTCCCAGACAACAGAATCTGAGCTGTGAAATGGCACAACCAAGTCTCCAAAAGTATTGATGCTTTCCCTGTCCTTCCTCATGTTCCCACTGTGTCACTGGCTTTCCAGTTTGAGACATCTGGATGGAGTTATTTTCAGAGAGCTGGCTCCTCCACCCTGCTGGGCCTCTCTTTTCTCACTACTTCCCATTCACACCCTGCCCCTGCCCCCCGACAAAACACAAACAGTGTTGCCTCCTCCTGGTCCCCTTGTCACCCAGCCAACTTTTGAGGTCATGTCTTGGCCAGCTAACAGCAGTGAAAGAGCATCCGGCATAGTAGAGTCCATCAGAATAAAATTTGAAAACAGCATTGTACATAAGTCAGTCCACAAATATCAGCTGCTTGAAAGAGAGAGGAAAAATCATTTTCTCACTGGTGTCTCACTTGAAAACACTTCACAACTAATGAAAGATTGATTTGGTCATTCAAAATATATCAGTTTTCATTCCCCCAAATGCTTTCCAAGTACTATTTGTGAACTGGTTACTGCAGAAGTGACTCAAGGAAATCAGACAGGTCCCTCTAAGCATGTTACCTTCCTTGCACAGAAGAAATAAGCTGAAATGCCTGGCGAGATGGAATCTAAGTAGTTTGCACTCCTCCTTTTTTGTGTCAAGAGCTGAAGTCATCCCAAGATGGAAGTTCAGTATTCATGGCTTTATATCTCAGTGCTAAGCATGTAGAGTTGAATTTTATTTGTAAAGGTGCGTGGTGCTATTCCAGGGTAGGGGAGTCCTGCTGAGTATGCAAGGACCAGGTTTAGTGTAAGGTGGGGTGGTGGCTGGCCCAGTGTGTATCCATGGTGGAGGTCAACTCCATGCCCAGGTCCTTGGCAAGGTGGTCTGTGTTTCTAACAATAGCTTACTAACAGTGGCTGATCATGTGTTTGAGCAAGCTTTACAAATGATGACTTAGCAGATGGCGTATGAGATTTATGACACTTTAACTCTAGCAGAAGGCCTCACTGGGGCCTGATGAGGAATTTTGACCCACTGAAACATGACCATAGCTATGAAAATGTATCCAGCAGGTTGCCCTGAACACAAGTCCCATGGTGTCATCATGTGAGAACAACTAAAACACCAATGGTGATGAGCTTTACCAAAGTAACCACTTAGGAGCAGGACTAAGCCCTCTGAACCAGACAAATCCTTAGTTGTTAATAACTTGGGGTTGAAGAGAGATCTCAGAAGAGCAACAGTAGACTTTTTGCTCGTATAAACATGAGTGTGCTCAAGCAATTAATTGGATATGTAATAGTAGAAGCCGCAACCCTTACACTAATCTATAGGCGCTCTCTCACATTCACTTCATCCTGATCTTATTTTCTAGAAGCTTAACACTGCCTGCTCACACCAGGCAAGCTGGCCTCTTTGCTGTGTCCTAAACATGCCCTCACTTCAGGGTCTTTGCACATGTTGGCCCTATGTTCTTCCCCGAGAGCACCTCACCTGTCAGGACTTGCTCAAATTCATCTGGGAGTGGTTTTCCTTCATGATCTTAAGTACTTGCTTTCCTGGTGTTCTCCTTCCCAGCCTCCTTTACTTTTACCGATAGAACTACCACTATCTCACGTTATATATTTCCTGGCTTGTTACCTCTTAGCCCATTTGAATGTAAGTTCCACAAGGTCAGGGTCTATTTTATTTCCTGCTATTCGTTAGCACCCAAAATTTTTATTTAGCCTACTATAAGTGGACTAAATATTTAGCACCCAAAATTTTATTTAGTCCACTATAGGTGGACTAAATATTTAATAATAAATATTTATTAAAGGAGCTGTGGATCTACTTCTAGCCCAGGTTTGAGAAATTAATTCATATATGTTACCAATAAAATAAAATGTATGGTAGAAGTTTGTTGAACATTTTAAGAGTGAACCAGGTAAAATGTTCTTGGGATCTAGGAGGAGACTTGATTTCAACTGGGATGATTTTAACTGGAGAAAATAAAGGAATGGCTTATGGAGCAGGATGAATGGATCCTTAAAAGATGGGTTGCATTTGGGGATGGGAGAGAAGTTTGAGTAAGGACTTAACATAAGCAAATGTGAAGAAGTATTAACAGCAATTTTTAGCTAGGACAAAGCAGCACAAAAGATAGAGCACTGGAAACCTGGCCTGACATGTAATTGAGCTTAGGTTTTGAAAGGCTTGGCTCTCTGGTAGTTCAATTCTCTGGGAAATAATGAAGTCTAATTCCATAAAGCCTCAAACGATACACCAGAGGCTGCTGTGTAAACAGATGTAAACACAGAGCTTGCGGGGTAGAAGAGGGAGGGCACAGGTGTCCCAGTCACATACCCACCCCATTGCTGGGAACCCTGAGGGCACTGCTGTTCAGAGCTGAACGTCACCATTCTATAAATAGGGAGCTATTAGAGGTGCTTGGACTGAGGAGAGGCTGGATTAGAGCTATGCTTCGAAAAGATTAATCTGGCAACTTGAAAGACAAATTGGAGGGGGAAGAGACCAGAAACAGAAAAACCAATTATGAAACTCTTACCACAGTCTGCATGAGAGGTAATGAAAGTCATAACTTAGGCAGGCCTGATCATGAATCATGAACTCTTGAATTAGGACGTTGGTAACATGGGATTATGAGGGGCAAAAACAGATTGTGGGAGTAGGAATGGGGAAATTGACTCAGGTAGTGCCTGTCCAAGCGGATACCATGAGCTAGTATCTGACTCATACTTGTTCCAGCATCCTGAGATGGGAAGATATGAACATAAATACTTACCTATGGAAATAGCTGAAGCCCAAATGACTCTGGTTCCTGGTCTAGGTCTTACAGACCGACTGCTGAGCCCAGAGGGAGAAAACCACACAGCTCTGTGTACAAATGGCACTCAAGTGAAGTCTTCGCTTCAGTCAAAGCCATGAAGTTCCTCTGTGTCCCTCACCCACTCATCCTTTCACCCCCTTGTCAAACTATCCATACTGTCTTTGAGCCCCCATCTTCATGTCATTTTCAGTAGATGGCTGTGTTTTAAATGCCAAGCCAATGGTGAAGAATCTGTAACTCTTACCATGGCCTCTTCTCTGTATCCAAAACTACTAAACTTTATATATCAATAAGATATTTCATAGACATCTCAAACTTGGCATAGCCTAAACTGCCTTGATCTCTGCTCTGAAATCCATTTGTTCTCACCACTCTTCCCATGATAGTAAATGGAAACATCAGTAGATTGACACCTAGAAACCAGATAGTTCCAATTCATCAGCAAATCTTTTCCATTATCTATAAACAATTCTTCCTCTCCTGTTCATTGCCACAATGACCATTTTCTGCAAGCCATCATCATCCCATACTGGACCACAACTATTCTAATTGGTCTCCTTGACTACTCGGCTACCTTCCCTCCATTTACCACACACCCAAACTTCTCCATGTATTGATCTTCATTTTACTTCACCTCTTATCAATATTTAACACTATTAGCCACTTCCTCATGTTTAAAAATTTCCCCCTTGGTTTCTAACACATACCATTCTCCCGATTTTCCTCCAACACAGTAAGTTGTTGCCTTTCTGTTTTCCAGGTTCATCCTAAAAGATTACGATCTTTCTAGGTCTCTCTTCTCTCTCTTATTCATCATCTCATGAGTGCCCACAACATCAGTGATGCCTACAACTGTGCCGATGACTAAAATATTTATATCCACTGCTTGGAATCTCCATTGATCCCAGACCTGTATGCTCAGCTGCCTTTTGACATTTCTTAGATGTCTCATAAGTATATGAAATTTCTCATGTTCAAAATTCAAACCTAAAATTAAATTTCTTCCCCAAACCTAGTCCTTTTCCAAGGCTCTTTAGGCCAGGGTACAGCTCACAGTCCATCTAGTCCAAACCAGAATCCACAAGACCCCTAATACCTCCCTGTCCTCCATCTTCTCCTTTTGCCCCTACACCCAATTCAATTGTGAATGCAGAAACCACTTCCTGATCTGGGTAAATGACTTTAGTTCTCAGTGGTTCTATTTCCTCACCAATGAACTTGGTTTTATCACAGAATCTACCTCATAGGGTTGCTGTGAGAACTGAATAAATCCAAGTCTGTCAATTTTGTCTCTTAAATGAATTTTGAATCCATTCATTTCTCTCCATCTCCACGCTTGCACAGTAGCCCAAGCTGTCACTGCCATTCTCCTGGGCTCTTGCACTGCTATTACCTGTTAATTTGTCTTCCTTGTCCCTTTTGCCCCAATGCTGCCACAAAATATCAACCACAGCACAATGGCCATTTCTCAATGCAACCTGGGGTGCTTCTACCTCCTCTTGCTCATGTCCTCATAGTTTCAATGGCTTCCTACTGGTTCTAGACCAATGCAAAGCTCATCCCCAAGGCTCTGAGTGTTTCAGGACCCATCTGAATTTTCAGGCTCACTCTCTCTCTGCTCCAGACACACTGACCTTCCAGAGTCTTGTCTGGCCAAGTGTTCTCTCACCAGTGTTAGTTACAAACTGCATCAAATCCTAGGTAGCAAATGTATGAGGAATGTTTGAAAAGGAAGTGTTAGGCAAGAAATGAAAAGCAGAAGTGGCAATATCACAATTAGACAATGAGAATTATCAGCTTAAAAGTACTAAGTGATACAGACAGAGTTGTGGAAAAGTCAAATTTAAGGAAAACTTCTATAATGTTTTATGACCTACTACTGTATTGACAGATGTTTAAAGCAGGCACCAATTAACATAGAGCAGCAACTCCTGGGTAATGTAATTAAGGCTCACTGGAGGAAATAGAAGAAAATCAGCAGAGCTGGGATCTGCAGCAATAACACCAACATCCTGTGGTGGAGGTGCGAGTTCCTAGCACTTAAAACACTCACCAACAGTTGCACGACTCCAGATGAAGCACTAGAGGCAGTAAGGGCACCTAAGATGTTTTGAAGGCAAAATTGACCCCTCAGGTCCAGCTTTACACAGACAAGCTTGGAACCATCACCCTGGGACTGGGTAGCACACAGAGTGTGAGCCCTCAGACCCAGGTCAGGTGCCCTCTAGCTGTCCTAGGGTTTTATATGGCACGCAGTGATAGCTAGAGTCCAGTATGGAGTATAATTCGGAGCAAACCTCTGCGTAACTCTCCAGGTAGTGCAGCTTGGTCTGCACACATTCCTAAAGAACTTTAAGAACTTTCTAGAGCTAATAATACTATCATTTGTTTAGTTTCCTGAAACAAGACACACATTTTTAAATTGTTCTAATTGTAGCAAGAAACACCCAGAAATGGAAAGACGTGTGGGGGGTAATTTTACAAGAATAATAAAAAAGTATTAAATATTTAAGAGTAAACTCAACAAAAAGGACTCAGGACTTACATGATGAAAACTACAAAATCTTACTGAAGTATACAAAACAAGATCTAAGTAAAAGGAAAACATACCAGGTTCGTGAGTAACAGAATTCATGTTTAAAAACTGTCATGTTCCCAAATAAAATTGATATTCTAATTGTAATGCCAATAGAGTTTTCTTTTTCTTTGTGGAGATGGTTTTTTGTTTGTTTGTTTGTTTTGGAGTTATTTATCTACTTTTCTTTAGGAGAACAAGTTGGAAATGAAAAGTTATGAAATGGAAAAGAATAGTCATGAAAAGTGTGACTAAAAAGACTATTGAAAATGTAATGCTATTATGAATAAATGAATATTCAAATAGGTAAATGGGGCATAATGATGGAGAAATCAGTGTAACACCACAAAGAATTCAAAAATAAACATCTGAATATTTGAAAACTTAACATTTTGAAGATGATGTATCCATTTAGTGGAAAAAGGATGAAGTATTAAATAACAAGCATGGAACAAATAATTGTCGATCTAGACAAAACGTATCACAAACACAAAAAACTGTAAGTACCTTAAAGCTTTAAGTGTTTTTTTTTTAATAAAAGCAATAGTAGTCTTTTGTCTTGTTTTGTTTTGTTTTGTTTTGCTTTTTGAGACAGGGTCTTGCAAGGTAGTGCAGACTGGCCTTAAACTAACTGTGTAGCCCAGGCTAGCTACAAGCTCACAGTGATCCTCCTGTGACAGCCTCCCAAATGTGGGGTTACAGGTATGTGTTACCATGTATGGCTTAGCAATCATAGTTTTAAAAAATAGTACTTTAGATACACTGGAGAGCTTGTGAGAAAATTTAACAGAAATTAAAATCTAGAAGCTAAAGACAAATCTAGAAGAAAATGGTACTCATATATATTGCTGGTATAAATGTTCACTATTAAGAACTTTCAAAAAGAATCTAGAAATATCTTAATGTAAGAAACACAAACATAACTTTGTCAAGCAGTTCCTCTCCCAAGAACATATCTATCCCACAGAAATGTCATGAGTATGTAAGGATAAATGCATAAGGTAGTTATGTTTAGCATTGCTTTATAATGGTCAAAAAAGTGGAAACAGTCATCATGACATAAGAAGTGTCTTTAATATACTACAGTCAAAGAAAAAGTGTAATAGCTATATTAATTGACATAGGGAAGTTTCCATGAGGTATTATGGAATGAGAAGAATCAAGATGCAGCGAAGAGTATACATAGAAGACCACATCATTTTAATAATAATGACTAGATATTTTATAAATGTATAATGTATGTGTTAACCTGTATATTATATATAAAAATATGTGTAATATATCCATACATATATGTGTGTATCCTACATAGGTATATCTTACAGTATATGACAGATACATATTATGGTATATGTGCGTATGCATATATATAGATATATCTTACAGTGTATTTAAGAAACCCTATATACTAGACCAATAACTACAGTTACCTGGGGCAGAGAAGAATAAGGGTCGTAAGAATATGATGCAGTTTGAGGAAGAGCAGTCATACCAAGCCACTTTTCTGATTAAAGAAACCCATGAGGACTATTCATTTAACTTGGGCAAAAATAGAAACTTCTTACCATGGTCCACAGAATCCCAAATGATTTTCTCCTGAGCAGTTCTTTAACCTCGCCTTGTTCATTCTTTCTCCTCATTTGCTGTCCTCTAGCCAGCTCACCCCTTGTACATTCCTAGAAAGCACAAAACTCTCCCACCCCTGGCTCTTTACCTACTGTTTCCTATTCACAGGGACTTTTAGGATACTTGACTTCTTGTGCTCCAGCTCTCAGCATGAAATTTACCACTGGGAGACGCCAACCTTAACCACCCTATTTAAAGAGGTACCTATCTTTGTTCTGTATAGAATAGTACATTGTTCTGTATAACATTTCACTATTGCACAGTTGGATTTTTTTATTTTGAAACACACTCTGTCAGTTTCCTTTTTTGGAATATAAATTTCCTGAAGGCATAAAGTATGCTTGATTTGTTCACTACTATGTTTCCAGCACCTTACACAATTACTAAGTAGTGAATGGTCCATTGCTTTTTCAGACAAAATGGAAGCCATCAAGCGGAGACAGCATTACCTTTCTCCTTTCATCATTACTCCTTAGCAACAAATATTAAGTACACCCACGCCCACCTTTTCTCTTCCAGAAGACAAATTGTTGCCCTGGGCTATGAACCTGAAGCTTTGTCTCCTTCTCCAGGACTTCAGTCCATCAATTGTTAATCCTTTTTTATAGCTTCAGCTTCTCTGACCTTTTTCATATATGTACATTTGTTTGAGTCCTTCCTACTCCAAAAAGAATAGGATGAGAGAGTGGATGGAAATGCTTCTTCTTGATAAAATTTACTTTTGGTGGAAGAATATTGTGCCCATAAATCACTACCAAGACAACTATATTCCCAGAAATTTGTGAACCCACAGAACATCAGAGATGAAAAGACAATTCTGAAAGCAACTGGAGTAAGGTGGGAAGAGGCCATGCTACCTACAAAGAAGTAACAATCAGGTGGACGGCTTCCTTCTCAAGAGCAACAGTGGAGTCAAATACTATATTGGAGTGATGTGCTGAAAGACAATACTCTTACTGTCTCAAAACCCCATATCCAGTGCAAACAAAGGGGGAGGTAAAATACAGACATTTTAAGATAAAAATTGACATGTTGCTTTCTATCTACAGAAATTCTAAAGAATTTGCTTGAGTCAGAAAAATGGGTGCAAATGACAGGACTGAGGAATAAGAAATGAAGAACACAAAAAGAATCAGCAAAGAAAAGATGATTTTTAAATATATAGATCTGGGGAGATTGGGTTATGGGAAAAGATGAAGCCTGAACTCTATTGAATAGCATACTCTATATAATTTTATTAGATCACAATCCTAAATGTAAAACAAAACACAATAAACTTTTAGAATGTATTATAAAAGCATCATTTTATAACAAGGATAGGAAAGTATTTTTTTAAAGAAGGATATGTAAAAGAAAATGGTTAAATTTGACTGCATTAAAATCAGGAAGCTCTGTTCATCAGTAGATTCCATTAAGACTGAAAAGGCAACTACAGCTTGGTAGATATTTGCAACACATGTAACAAAAAGACTAATGTTCACAAATATAAAGAACACTACAGGTTAATTTTTTAAAAGTATGTAACCCATTATAAGAGGGACAAGTGATTTGAATAGACATTTCACCAAGATATATATGGTCAAAAATCTACAGAAAAAGCACTGCTTTATAGCAATCTCTCAGAGAATGAATATTTTAATGGCTAATAACAGAAGATGACACATGAGGAATCTCTGGATGTGTCTCCAACTTTATAGGTGGCTCCTGCTTTTCAACGTTGGGTCTTTCACCTGTGAAATGTGCTCAGCGTGTTATGTTTCAAAGACAAGCTTCAGAAGAGGGAGCCTATTCAAGATGAGGAACTACTATGAAAATTTGCACGAAGACTGTAGTTCAGCATTTCTTTGCAGACTGTAGTTCTAATTTCTTAGCAGACTAATGTCGTTTCTTTTCACTTAGTAAAAATGCAGGGTAACTTTAATCTCAGTGCCATCCAAGGATGGCAAGCAAAAGAACTCAATAATTCCTTTAATGGTTAGACATTTTTTGGCTTAAGAATTCTCATCAAAGCATTATTTCCCCATCTCTCTCCCATCTTTGTCTCATCTCTCTTGTCCCATCTCTCCCAACCCTGGTCTTTTTACATCACTACCTTTTACAGTATTGCTCATGATTTTCTATTGTATTTTTCTCTGATATTTAAAGATCGTTATTTGGAAATATCAACACAAAATAAAATAATAGTAGTTAAAACTACAGACAGTGAAATTTGTTATGACTAAAATTTGATGAAAGTGTTTTATCAAAATTTGTATCTATGAAATTGAAGCCAGGGGAACTGAACTTGGTACAAATAATGGCCTCAAAAGAAAATTTATGGTAATAGCTATAAAGAATAAAATGTGATAGGATCATGAAATCAGTGAATCATATCTCTGTTACAAAATCTTCTCTTTAGAAAGGAATAAAGGAGGAAATGGTGTACATTTGTAATCCCATTGCTTAGGAGGCTGAGGCAAGAAGGATTGTGAGTTCAAAGACGGCCTGGGCTACACAGCAAGTTTGAGGCCAGCCTGAGCTGAACAGTTAGACCCCGTGTTAAAACAAAACAAAACGAAACAAATAACAACAACTAAAAAAACCAAGCCAAAATAAGAACAATAATAATAACAACAAAAACAAAAGAATTTTGGAAAAATTAAAAAAAAAAGAGGAGACAAAATCCACACATAGTGGTATAAACCTGTAATCCTAGCACTCTGGGAGGCAGAGGCAGGACAATGACAAATTCAAGCCCAACCTGTGCAACTAAGTGAGATTCATTCTCAAATTTTAAGGAAGAAAAAGAAGGAGGAGGAGGAGGAAGACACAGAGGGGAGGAAGAAGAAGGGAAGGAATGAGAAAGATATAGATATGGCTCAGTGTGACAGATGTGAGCCTAGCTCAGGTTCAATCTCCAGCTCTGGAAAAAAAAAAGACAATAAAAACTATATCTTTTATGCACAAAAACTGTTAACATAATTAAATTGGTTGAATGGTGTTAGCTGTGGAACATACTGTATCATTCTGATTAAAATATTTTTTCTAAGCTATCCTGGAAGTTATGAAGTTTAGTGAAGTGTGTTTTCCATGGAATCCTGCAATTTATTCTTTCACATAAAGATAATTTGCATGCTTATTATACAGTATCAGGTAAATTAGAAAATGGTGAATGCTTGCTAATTACTTGGTATCAACTGCTAATATTGATAGCTATGCCATGCATTTTTGCAGTGAGCATTTATTGAGTATCAGCTGTGTGCATCTCAGTATGCTGGGCACTTAGAGTTACAAAAATTCACTATTTCTCAGGGAATGCCTGCAAGGGATTTATGTATATATACTAAAACTGCAAATAAAAGTCATAAACTGGTTGGCTTTGCTTAATTTTTTTATTCTATTTATAAATCTGTGCATTTAAAAATCCACATAGTTGAAGATGCCATTTATTAATTATTAATTCTGCACTGTTCTATAATGTCATCTTTTTAAAACAGTGACTTCTCTTGAATTTTTCTTTACTTAAACATATCTGCACGGCCTAGAAATCAGTATCAAAAATCTGTAAAACATTACACTCAAAATACGAAGTTGACGTTTTACATTCCGTAACAGTCTTGTCTTCGTTTAACCTGTCAGAGTCAGTTTATCCTGTCGGTCCTCTAAAAAAATCAAACCATTAATTTCTTCAACGTCAGTGTACCTATAACTTTCAGAATAAATCTATCAAATAAAACCTGACATGTCCCAGGCTTTGCCATCATTAGATGGTGATTAATGTTAAAAACTTCCATTCATTTTAAACATCCCCCTTTCTAATTCAGTAATTTGATCAAAGACAGAGGATGTTGTGCTCCTTCGCAGCTCAGTCCATTTTCCGGTGCTTCCTTCGGTGCCTGAGATCTGGGGTCTGAGGTTCCTCTAAAACATTGCCACTTGCAGAAGCAACCACAGCCAAGCACTGGACTTCCGCTCCAGCAAGGTAACCCTAAGACTTCGGGGGATCTTTGCTGATTCTCTGGACAATTTAAAGCCAAAGATGAATGCCTTTCAAACTCTGGTCTGCAGCAATAAATTAAATTCCCAGAAACCAGACTTTGAAATTGTCTTGTGCTGTGTTATTTACAGCTTACAGTTTTATGTTCAATCCCCAGTGATTGCGGGGGGAAAGATTTCATAATCTGACCACTGTTCAGCGTCTCTCTCGTTCTCTCTCTTCCTTTCAGTTTTTTTGGTTTGTGGGAAATCTTTCAAATCAAATACTGGGTTCTCCTTTCCCATGGAACTTTTCTCACAGTGCTCTTTCCCTATCCTTATCCAGTTCCTTTTCTCCATCCTCCTGACTAAAAGTCACTTTCTCAAGGACCCGCTCCTTAAATCCTCACAGTAGTGTCCAGGACTTTCCTTCATTACACAGAGCACAATTCTCATCACTTGTTTGCTTAATTATCTGTGTTGTGTCTGCTTCCTTTGCTTCAACAGCGGACTCCACCACTCAGCCTTGTGAAGTTCCAGCTGCCAGGCCACCCCCTGTCTCTTCTGCTCAGCTCAGTGCAAATGCTTGCTGGTTTGTGCTCCAGTTGTTTGCACAGTGTTCCAGGAAGTGCACCACAGAGCCAGGAGATGAGCAGGCTCACTTCATGGGTTTCTTTTCTTTCAAGGAACACAGCTTTGCTGTGTTTTGTATGCAATGTCTGAAAGCCGTTATTTTATACATTTTCTGGTTATATTATTGTTTACTACGAGAAGACTAGCCCTGTCCCAATTACTCAGGACCCCTGAATAAAATTTGAACTCCTCATCTTGGAATTGAAACTGTATAGCATCTGTCCATTGCTTCTTTCTCTAAATGCATCTAGCACCACTTCCATCTTTACCTTCCTATCCTCTCCACTCCTCAGAAGAAAGCTGCTTCTTTACCGAGGGCTTTTGCTCTGCTGTGCCTTCCTTTCATCTGGGATACTCTACCTCTTGTCATTCACATCATGTCCTTCGCTTGTCATTCAGACCATCCGAATTGAAGTATCCACTGCCCCAACCGCCTGTAGCATGCATATCACATTCTGCTATTTCTTTCATATGTTTCATTTCTTTCTTCCTTGGTGCGTTTTTGCTTTCTCCTTTCGTAGGGACAAGAATACTATGATTTTCTGTTCAGTTCATCATTACATGTTTAATGCAGGAAACATGCTTACCACATAGGAAGTACTTGATAAACATTTTTTTGATGAGTGGGAAAGTGAATCAAGTCCATTTTCTTTTTTAATTCCTTCATAACTGCCCCACAAAATGCCACAAACTTTAATGGGCATATTCAACCTCATTTAACATTGGGAGGATGACGAGGAAGATGATGACAATTTCTAGTAATTACTGACTTTTTTTAAAACTACATGACACTGAACCAAGAGCTTTATGTTTATTTCCTCACTTAATTCCTATGAAAAGTCTATGAGATAGCTTCTATAATTATTCAAACTTTAGATAAGGAAACAAAAGCAGAGAAGCTCAGTGCTTTTGTGACTGCGACACATCTAAAGTAATCATCTTACCTAATTCCCAGAGAGGATCATCCAGCAATCCAGCTGCAGTTGTCCAGGCTGATTTTTGTTTCCACATGACTGCAGCTGAATTTAGCTGCCTTTGAGATATGCCCGGGTCATGTTGGTCTCTAGCTCTGAAACATCATGTACCACATCTGTCACCCATTACTCTTCCTTCCCAGAGAAGCCCATATTGTGCATTGTACCCAACCCTCATGTTTCTACTGTAGCACAAATATGCTTAACCAGCTGTTGCTAACGCTTTGTAATGCTTATGACAACTCTACTGAGAACCCTCTTAATGGAGCAGATGGTGTGAAATCGAGCAGGCAAGCAGAAATGTAGTGACAGAGTCTGGAGAGGGAGTTGCTGGCCAAGGGAGATATGATCTCACTCCTTTTCAAGGATTTGAATCTAAGGCAGGTCACATTCATCATCCTATAAGCTGAGGTCCCAAAGGCACTGTAAGACCTGCAATACAAGGTTAAAGAAAGGGAATTAGTAGAGTTGGAGGCTAACATCGTACAGAAGTAAAGAAGACAAATCACCAGAATGAATGTCTCTACAGAAAGCAAATGTAAATGGAGAACAACTGAAGACAGAGTTAAGGATTTATGGGATTAACAGAAAGAATCATAATTGTCTCAGAAAGAGTACATGATATACCCAATGCTTCTGTGGCTTACATGTGGTTTGTTCCCTCCAAAACTCATGTTGAAATTTGGACACCAATCCAATGGGATTTGGAAGTGAGGCCTTTAAGAGGTATTTAGGCCCTGAAGATGGCTACTACCTTTCCTGCTAGCATGGCTTGATTTTCCCTGGGAGTGAGTTCATAACCTTGAGGGCATTGTTACAAAGTGAGTCTGTCCCTAGTACCTTGCTCCTTCTGCACACTATGCCATGAGATGAAGTGGCATGAGATGTCACGCTCTTGAATTTTCCAACTTCCAGAAACATAAGCCAAATAAACTTCTTTCCTTGACGAAGTTTCTAACATCGAGTATTTTTGTTATAGCAACAAAAATGGGCTAAGGCTTATGCCAGGGTCAGTAACAACAATTTTAATAGCAATATGTAAGAGATGCCATTCTGGTAAAAGGCAAAAGATTTATACCATCTGAAGAGAAACCAGAGTATAGAGATGCCATTCTGAATAATGTGAAAAGACAAAGTTGTCCTCCTCGAAACCCTAAATATAAACAGGGAAAGACAAACCTCCATCATTTACAAACCCTGCAGGGTATCAGAGGTTCTCTGGGGGAAGAAAGAAAGAAGGAAGCAGCAGCGTGCCAGACAGACTTGTGGGTAGGAGAAACCAGAGAAGCGAGAGTATCCACTAGGAAGCAAGAGTATTCACTTGAAAGGCTAATTGGCAACCAGCAGCTGCAACTGGGAGGGATTTTGCTGGCTATATGAGCAGATGAGTGGAAAAGGCCCAGGGCATGAACTCCTGCATGGGTTGGAGTTGTGGAGTCCCTCATTTTCTCCTTGGTTGACAGGACATCTAGAGTTTCACGGAACCCAACAATGCCAAAGGCTGTATGAAATGCATACTGTAAGAAGCATTTCGAATTTCTAGTTAAGCTCATATCAAACGTTTGGGAGTTTATGAGATCAAGGTGTAATAACACTAATTTAATTTCCTCTGAGACCAAGTCTCAAGTCCTCCGGCTGCAAGACTATCCATGCTGAAAATAGCTAGGATTCCATGAATGTTGTATGAGCCTGCAGAGCCATCTCCACTGCCCTTGAGCAAGATTTATGATCTTCTGCAACACTGGCTGCTGCCAATTCACGGCCATACGTTCTGGCAGATTTGAGCCTGTTCACTCCAGAAGGGAGAAAAATTATGACATTCAGAAATTTATCTGATCTAAGTGCCTGCTTGCATCTGCTTATTTGTGGACAAATTGGGTAAGTACTATTTTGAAATCATTTGCATATAGAAGGTTAATTGTACTTGAAAACAAAATATCTTGAGCACAACTTCTTTTTTTGCCATAAGCTCAATTTATAAAGGAAAAGGGCTGCAATTTTGCATTTTGGGAAAAACCACACTGAAATGGACATTCTAACCAACACTAGAAAGAAGCAGAGGAAGGAGCCATGAGGAGGATACATTCCAAACATGAGAATTCCTGGTGTGTTTAGAGAACAAGGTACTCAAAATGACTGGAGTGGAGTGATGGAGGTTCAGGCTCACCATAGAGTCTAGAGTCTCTGACAGCAGAGGGTCTTCTAAAATTTTGACTCTTGCCTTAAGTGGTTGTTATATTTGAAAGGTTTTAAGCAGAGGAATGACATAATTTGACTCATGCATCAGTAAAGCATCATGGCTACTGTATCAGTGAGAGTTACTGGCTAGACCATGGAGGGAAGGAGGGAAACAAGAAAGCAGGTAGAAAACTGCTGCATTCAGAAGAAAAGAACTGAGCATTGCCTGGAGCAGGTGGTGGCAGTGAAGATGGTGGAAATAGTCAGATTTGGGATATATTTTAAAGGCAGAGTCAATAGGACCTGTTGATGTGTTAGGTGTAGAGTCTAATAGAATTTCTTTTATTACTTGTTTATTTTTGGCCTAAAACTCTAAAGGATGGAGTCAACAGTAACTGAGATGGGAATAACTAGAGAATGATATAGGTTGAATCATGTCCTCCAGAATTTATGTGGTGAAATCCTAAGCCCCAGTACTGAACTTGCTTGGAAACTGGGTCCACATCTGACATAGTTATTTAAGAAGTCATCCTGTAGAAGGCTGGATCCCTAATCCATTGTGACTACTCTTTCCTATGAAAGGAAGAAAAGAAATATAATAGTAGAGGAGGAACAAGTGAATTGACAGAGAATATGTATGTCCTTGTATTTAAAATGAGAGAAATAATTCTGTATTTATATGCAAAGGAAATAATTCATAGAGAAGAGGAATTTCATAATGCAAGTAGAAGTGTTGCTGAAGTCATGTTCTCCAGCAGATGAAAGTGATTGAGATCTAGGGCACAAGTATAGTATTGGCCATAGATGGGAGTATAAGAGGTTCCTCCATAAGACTGGTAGGGAAGACACCATGTATGGGGCAGATGCTGGCAGGCAGGCAGACCTGGTGCTTATTATCTTAGCAGAATGTGATATGGTTGCCAGGCAGCCCATTTTGATTATTGATCAAGTTGACATTAGGCATGACCCAGAGGTAAGCAAATCCAACAGTGCTGTCAGAAAGGCTCGATGGTTACTTTTATATGTTGTCTTGACTTGGCTATAACTTGCCCAGGCATTTAGTCAAACATTATTCGGGGTGTGTCTGTGAGGGTGCTTCTGGATGAAGCTAACATTTTAGCCAATAATCCCTCCCTATTATAAGTAGATGTTATTTAATCAGTGAAAGACTTCCATAGAACAAGAAGTCTGAAGAGGGAACTTCATCTACCTGACTCAGCTGAGACACTGATCTTTTCTTGCCCTTTGACTGAAGCTCATATTATCAATTCTGCTGGGTCTCCAGAAGATAATGGGATTGCTCTGCCTTAATAATGGTGTGAGACAGTTGTGTGTAATAATATTATAAGGACATTAGTTCTATTTCTCTGGAGAGCCCCATCTAATGCAGGAGACCCTCACATGGCTCATCCTATCAGTACTGCTTCCCAGGGGATCCTCTAAGGGTGATACCTAAGGGGCAAGACGGAATACTTGGAACAGCACTCATTTCCCAGTAGGGTGTGTCTTGTCTGTGCCGCTGCCTCTGCTTGGGAACTAAGAGAAAGCAGAGGTGAAAGCTGTTTTTATTTCATATATTATGTCTCTGGAGAGAGGATATAATGTACCACTACAGGACATGATCCATCTCACCTCCCTTACTGTGACGAATACTAGTGCACCCTTTCCCAAGGGAAGTGGAGATCACGAGAGTTGCTCCTCTCAGTCATAACAAGGGCAGCCATCTGGTTTAAAATGCCTTCAAACTAAAAATGGCTTTTATATTTTTGAACATTGGGGAGAATCAAAAGAAGAATAATATTCTATGAGACATGAAAGTTGTATGAAATTTGAGTTTATGTCCATTGAATTTTATTGGAGCACAACCGTATTTTTTTGTTTAATACTTTCTGTTGCTGCTCTCTTGGTCAAAGTTGAGTTACTTACAAGAGGAAACACCTAAAATCTTTATTATTCAATCCTTTACAGAAAAAGTTTTCCAATCCACATCCTAGCACCTTCTCTGAACCCAGAAGTACTGAGAAGGGCTGAAGCCTATGGGCCCAGCTGGACCAGACCTAGGAGCTACTGTCTCATTGGCTCTATTCAAAAGTCAAACAAAAGCACAATGTGTTGAGCTTTTCATTGAGCAGGTTTGGGGCAAGGAGTGTGAAGCAGAGCCAAGCAAATGTGGGTGCTTCATACATTGAATACAATAAAATATCTATAAATGATATTGACATGATTCGTGTAAGTGCTCCCCAAGGCCTCATGTATTAAAGGTTAGAACCCCAGTCCATGTTACTGTTGGGAGATGGTAGAGCCTTTAAGAGGTGGAGTCTACTGGAAGGTCTTCCAGTCATTGGGAGATGCCTTTAAAGAGATAATAAGACCTCAGACCTTTCTTCTTCTTTTCTTTGCTTCCTGTTGCTACAAGGTGAGCAGCTTGTGCTGCCACGTGCTCCCACCATGACACACTGCCTGGCCTCAGGCTCCAGACAGGGCCAATCCAGCCAACTCACCTGGCACTGACTCCTTTAAAACTACTAGCAGATACTATCCTTTTCTTTTGCATATGTCACAGATTTGCGACCGCAACAGAAACTACCACAAATGTCAAAGGTCTTACAGTTCATTTTAAGATGAGGAAAAATCAGGCCCTCAGAGATGACATTGCTCCCAAATCCACATGACTGGTTGGTAGCTGACAATGGATTAGAGCCCATTTATTTTCCCTTTCTGCTTCAATGCTCTTTCCATTGCCTTCTAGTAAATGGTATTTCTGATGCTTTTGGAATCAGTCTATACCTTCAGACTATTCCAGGACCAATATCCCTTCTTGTGAAGTCTACCATCGGTCCTCATGTGGGGCATCAGGCACCCACAGAAGAACATGTGACTCTAAATTAGAGATATCCAATACTTGACATTAAGGTACTGCCCTTCCAATCAATTCAGGAAATTTCTAGAAGCACAGTCTTCTACCTGTCTAGAACTTCTGGCCGGACCTGGGGGCACAGAATTACTTTTACCATTCAGAACTTGTTTCTGCCGTCAAATTCTGAGACCTTTCCAGTGACAGCTTCTTAAACATGACCATGTATCTAATTAAAAATATGGATTTTTCTGTATCAAGTTAAAGCCAAAACTTAGCTTCAAAATTTGCTTGGCCAACTACATTTAATAATATCTAAATGCCCTCATGTGTTAAATATTCATCTATTTTCTCCATAATTGCTTACAATAAATATTGATGATTGTCTAACTTTGAAAATGGCTATATGCATAGGAGAATATTCATATGTGTCTCATTGATTTTCCTGACAGGGGCAAATGGAGCAGGTAAGCCAATTTAACACAGCCAATTTCCAGTTTTCACAGACCGAATCGGAGAAGTGCTGTGGAAATGAATAATCAATCTTACTACCATTATTAATAATAATATTTAGCTCACAAACGGTCCTTCCATCTTCTAAGCACTTTACCAGCATTAACAAATTTATTCACTAACACTCAAGGGAGGCCTTTTTGTAACTGGAGTGAGAAGCCAAGATAGATGTAAATGGCTGCTTAGTGCTAAGCTACAAGGTTTGCAATGGTGCAAAGCAGCGAGTACCTGCTGTCCCCACTGGCTTCCCCCACTTCTTAAATATTTGGGAGGTATTGCAAGTCTGGGAGACAGGTACAATTTTTCAACCTGAGTTTTATAAGGTGTGTATACCCCATAACAACCAGAACTATCTAATGAAATGCTACTATTTTGAACAATCTCTATATGCCAAATAGTGCTAAACGATGGGAACTGAAAAGAGAAAAGCCCTTACCCAGAAGAAGCTTTTAGGTTAGTGAGGATGAGGGAAAAATGAGCCACTGAATAGTGCACATTGAGATCAGGGCCATGTCTGAGGAAATCAGAGAGGCACAGAGGTGCAGAGAGGGAGAACCACACATCGCCCACAGCTGCCTGAGAAGGGGAGGCTGGAGCTGAGCCCTATCGGCCAGGTGGGAATTCAGATGTGGGATTTGAGCAGGGGAGATCAACTTTCTAGAAAAAAAGGTGAAACATGGAGGAAAGTGGCACTGAAGAGCACTGTATCATCTGAAAACCACAGTCTTTTCAGCCTGGGTGAAGTGCACAATTTTGTGCTGTCGCCACCACAGCTGAAGAAATCTTCCAAAGATGGTTCCAATAGTTTCCCCTTCCACTGTCCTCTATAATGGGAACTCACTGTCCCCCCTCACCACACTGGAGGTGGATTGTGCCCCCTCCCCTGGAATCTGAGTGGCCTGATGACAGCCCACTTATGAAGGGACATAGCTATGTGACTTCCTGGGCTATATCAGAAAGGACAACATCGCTTCAGCCTTGTCCCTTGGGACACTTGCAGCATGGAACCCCCAGCTAAGTATCACCAGCCTGAGGTCACCATGGCGACAAAGAAAGGCTATGTGTTGGAGCTCAGGTCAACACTGTAGCAAAGGCCCCAGCTGACAGGCAGAATCAGCCTCCTGATGTGTGAATGATGGGCTTCTGGATAATTCTGGCCCGCGGCTGTCAAACACCCCTGGACCCTGCATCTTCCCAGCTGAGACTCCTGTGACTGTGGAGCACAGACAAGCTATCTCTGTTGTATCCTGTCTAAATTTCTGACTCACAGAGCCCTTAAGTGTGGTTAAGAGGTTGAAATTTGGAAAACAACAGCCACACTGCAGACAACAGACAACAGCCACACTGCTGACTTTCTACTTTATTCGCGGGCAAGGGGAGGGGAGGTCATCAGGTTTTGTGTTCAGTCTAAGTGATGGGAATGACTAGGGAGATCTTGTCTGAAATTAGAAGACCCTATGGTTAATGGTTTCTTGGAGATACGGAGCATCTTTTTGGGAGGATCAGCTTTCTGTCCCTGTTGGTTGGTTTTGTCATTCATACTCATCTCCATGTAGCTCAGTGATTTTCATTCCTTGCTTCATATTAAGATCACTAGGGATCATTAAAAATATTTCACTTTATGGATCCCACCCAAGATCAATTAAATCAGAATGTCTTGAGAGGAGTGCTCGAATGTTCAATTTTTAAAGGTGATTCTAATGTGTGTCCAGGGTTGAAAACGGCTGAGTAACCATACGACCTGTGGAAAGGAAGGAGGCTCATGCTGTGAATTTAAAACTCAGCTAAGTACTGAGCCTGCACATTGCAATATTTAATACATTCCCTTCTCAGTGTGGTAGAAAAAGAAGTTTCTGGACTCCAGATGCTGGTCACTGTAACAGAATCAAAGGAAAAATTACAGACCTGAGACTGCATTTGAAAAAGATGTTAGGTCCTGGGGCTGAATTTATCAAAAAGGAAACACTGATACTCCCATCAGACAGATTGTTTATTCAAAATGGAAATCTCCTTTCTTTTAGAGCAGAGCTTCCCAGCATGATTTAATGGAGATCTCTTTCAATAAACCAACTTCTTTTTCCCTGACACTGGCCAAAACCAAAAAGAACCAGTCACAGCTTATGTCAGGAAATTGGATAGAAGAGTGAGAAAATCTGTGCATACATGTGTCTTAGGAAGGCCTGGGAAAGTTCTGGGTTGTAAGACTTGAGAGCAGTGGATAGATTGGGAGGCCACAGAAAGGCACCAAAGAAGAATGAAGTCATAATGCTTGGTGATCTTGAGCAAGCCACCTAGCCTCTGGGCTCCTATTTCCTTCATCCATATAAGAAGGTAAGGTGATGTGGTTGTCTCTTTCCAGCTGGAAACTATGATTCTATGATTATATGGTCAGAATCAGAAACCTCTTGCATGAGTTGTAATGCACAGCAATTTTCCTTCTGTGTATTAGCCACATATTTCTGATGTTTTGATGTCTGGAGTCTTGTTGACCCTGGAAAAAAAAAAGGTAAACCAATTCCAAGAAATAGTAAACAATGTACCTTCAGGCAGGTCTTTCATTTATGAACCAATAAATCTAAGGCCTTTACCTTTTACTTTCTGTGGCAGGCTCCTTTTGGGCTCTCATGTTCTGGGCTACTATTCTCCTACTCTAGTCATTCCAGGGCCATGTGCCAAATAGCTGGGAAAAACCCCTATGGCTGGGAGGCTGTGGAACATACTCAAACCAACCTACTGTCATCCTGCTTGCCCTGCTTCCTCCAACAAAAGCTCTTGCCCAAGTTTCTCCCTCCTGTCCTCTGGTCTCTTAATCTACCCTGTGCTTCCCTGTGTGGTCTCCACCATCTGACATACCTTGTGCTCTTGGGCACTGCTGGGCACAATTATCTTTTCAAAGGCAATTGTTTCCTAATCTATTGGCCTTGATATACCTGAATAATAATAAGACCTACATTTGAAATAATCTGGCCATAGCACTCTTATTAATAAATCACAGGTGAGGATGGCAATCTCCTTTCATTGTGTCTGAGAGCCATCCCTAATCACAGTGACATGAATGCAGTCCACCAATGCACACATGCTTTGATTTTATAGATACATTTCAGAACAATCCATAAAAGCACCCTTAGAAGTCTGTGACTCTGATGGGTGGTCCAGTCATCCACTCCCTCAGATTCAGGTCTGTACAGATTACAAAGAAAATTGCACACGATATCACAATGACGGGGATGGAAATTGGAAAATGAATACAAAAGAAATCTTCCAGAATGACCAGCAACCAGGGCAGTGTTGCACAGAGACTGGCATTAATAGGGTATCTGTAATCCCAGCTACTTGGAAGCCTCAGGCAAGAGGAGTGCAAGTTTGAAGCCAGTCTAGGTAATTTAACAAGAGCCTGTCTCAAAATAAAATTTAAAAAGGGCTGGGGATGTAGCTTTGATGTAGAGTTTTTGAATGCTTGGTAGTATGAATGAGGTCTAGGACCAAAAAAAAAATTGGAATTAACCCTTCCAAAGAGATAAGACATACCCTCATCACCACAGCAATCCATCATGCCTCCAGTTTTGTAATGTTTCCCATAATTTGTATGATAATGGTACACTGATACTATATGAGAGGGACCAACAGTCTCAGCCTCCTTATTTTCATAGCTCACACAGCAGGCTTAATTTCACAGTTTTTAGTTTCATGGCATTCAAATATCAACAATTGACTGGGGGGAGGGGAGAGACTCTAGTTTATTGGAAATATCAGTCACTGTTAAAAATCCTAAAGAAAAACTCACCACTTTGTAAAAGGTCAGCCAATAAATAATTGCCTTCTGAATTGGGATGATTCCTGTTGTCATTAAGCCCCAGCAGAGATCTAATACGCTTTAATACATCTGCTAAATGCCGAGAGAATGCTGCGCGATCACTGTCACATAGACAATTCCGGCTAAGCAATTTGTGCCTGAATCAGAAGGCTTTTGCTTTCCCCTCTTTGTTATTCATAAGATGAAATGATATCCACTATCTTACCCTCCTTTTTTGCAGTGATAATCATTTCATCCCTGTGAACATAAATGATTTGAGGATTGGTTCCCTGGGCCTAATATAGGACTGGTGTTGCCTTCATAGCAAGTGTTTCTCATTCTTGAACTTACACTGCCCCATCCCCACCAGAAGAGAACAGTTGAATTTACCAAACTGGGGTCTCTCTAAACTACCCTTCTGTCATGTGGCTGCTATGATCTGAATTGAATGTCCCCAAAAAACCCGTATGTTGAATCCCTAATCTCCAAGGTGACTGTACTTGGAGATGGGACTTCTAAAGAGGTAATGCAGGTTAAATGAAGTCATAAGGATACAGTTCTGAGTTGATAAGATTAATATCCTTATGAAATGGGCACCAGACAGCTCATTGTCTTTCTCTGTGCCACATGAGGATCTAAGGAGAAGACAGTTATCCATGAGCCAGGAAGAAAGCCCGCACTGAGAACTGAGCCCAGCTAAATCTTGATCTGAAACTTTCCAGCCTCTACAACTTGGGGGAAAAAAGGGTTCTGGTGTTTAAGACACACAGTCTAAGATATTTTGTTAAGGCAGCCTGAAAAGTTTATGGTGGCTTTCTAGAGATGAGCTACAATGAGAGGCCTTCACTTCTCCACTGATGAACTTAGAACAAACTGTGAACACAATTTGGCCAGCAGAGATGCAGGATGGTTTCACTGATGAGGATTCTCTGCATGTGGAGAGGGAGAGATGTTAACCTCCAGTCACTGAAGAGGTGAGAATGATCAAGGACCCTAGACTTCTCCTAAGGAAGGACTCTATGCAGAAGCTCTTACACCTAGGCACTGCCATCCTGTGTGTAACTGTCTGACTTTTTGCAAGAATTCTTTAAATTAGAATGAGGGAGAGAGCTTGTCAGTATAATGTGTGTTTGGGTAACTGGCTAGAGGGGGCACTGACAGGATTCATTCTTCCCTTGAAAGCTGGTCCTAGAATTTTCTGAAAAGAATTGCCAGTTAAACTCACTGACCCGTGACCCCTCGGCTGTGGCAGGTTGATTTTTTGCCCTGCTAAGAAGAAATAAGTCAGCCCAAGGCTTCCTGGTGGATCTTTCTTTAAGCTGCAGTATTCAGAGAATTTCTGAACTACTCTGAACACATGCCCAATCAGTGTGCACATGCACGTCCCAGAAGTGAAATCCCAGCACCATCAGCAAGGTTCCTGGACTTGAAGTTGGATGCCTATAAATCACAAGTGAGCTCATCAAAAAGGTTTAAGTTTGCTTTTAAGAAATTCATGATTCTACCACCCGAAGCAAAGTAAAATAACATAGCATGAATGTATGTTGGTATGTGTGTCCTCTTAATTGATTTCTTTCCTAGAGAAGATAAAAGATGGAAAAACCATCTTTTATTGACCCAAAATTTCTTTTGTGCCAAGTCTTAGCTAAATGCTTTGTATGGTAGCAACTAATATTTATTTTTGCAGTAATATATTTATGTCCAATAATGGCCTAACAAGGAGGAGTATTATCCCCCACTGACAGATAAAGAAACACTCTTTGAGAGATTTGGTAACTTTCCCATGATCAGGCAGAAAATTTATCCTTCAACCTAGGTTCCTCTGAATCAATGTCTGAGTTTGGACCCTTGTATCTCATTAATCCTCACAGTAATCCTATGCAGTAGGAATTGCAAACTACTTCACAGACCAAAAAAGTTACTATTCAACATCACACAATTGCTAGTAACAGAACAAAGTACTCCCCAGACCTGAACACTTTCCAAGCTCATGCACATTCCATTAAACAAGGTGTTATCACATCATGGGGCACACCAAATATACCCAAAAGAGTACTTCTCAAATTTTAATGTGCATTACTCTTTGACGCATTGATTCTACTTTATGACCACTAACAGTTATATATCAATTTGATTGGATTAATATGGAATTAGTAAAGCATGGTTCTGGGTAGATCATGGAATCGTGACCTTCAATGATTTAGTATATGGCCCCTGACGCCATTCTTCCCGGTGCTGTTTAATCTTCTGCTTCCCAGCCACCAAAAACTAAACATCTTTGTTCCATCATGCCCTTCTTCTCTGACATCTCTGGCTTGGAGCCAGCCAGGCATAGATTGAATCCCCTGAATCCATGAGCCACGTTAAACTTCTCCTCCTTTAAATTGTGGATGTAAGGTATTGTGTCTCAGCTGTGGGAAAGCTGATTAACAAAACTCCTAAGTATTTCTCTAAGAGATATTAAAACGTATGTCCACATAAAGACTTGCACATACAGATAGCATTTTTGATAATAGCCCAAAACTTGGGAAGAAAACTAAATGTCCATCAACCAAAGAGCAGATAAAAAGGGGTTTATCTGTGCAGTGGAATGTTGTTACTCAGCAATAAAAATGAATGATATTAATCTGTGCAACATGGAAAAACCTCAAACAACGTTATGCTAAATGAAAGAAATAACATACCACATATAATATTATTTCATTTTCATGAAATGTTTGGAAAAGGCAAATCTATAAATCCATGGTTGTCTGGGAAGGGGGTGGAAAGGAGAAAGACTGACAGTAAATAGGCATAAGGGATCATATAGGGCTGACATATATTTTAAGATCTTTTATGGTGATGCTTGCACAAGTTAGTAATGTCACTAAAAATTATTGAGTTACATGCTTGAAACAGATGAATTATATTTGTAAAATATGCTTTAAAAAAGTTGTAGAAAAATTTTAATGTGCCACTGAATCATCTTGTGATCTTGTTACTATCTGGCCTTGAGCCAGTAGGTTTGGGGTAGGGCTTAGGATTTATAATGTTAGTTAGCCCCCACATGGTGCTGATGCAATCAGTTCAGTGTCCACATTTTGAGTAGCAAAGAGCATCCTGAGTTTCTACTCTTCCTATTTAACCAAACCCAGACAAAGCAGAACCTCACATGGGTTTTATTGTGAAGATGGAGAATCTTTAATATACTCTTTCTTGATTCCTCACCCACACTGTACTATGTCATCTCCCTTAAAAATTATTTATTCATCCTTTAAAATTACCTACAACACCCTCCTACCTCTTCTCTATGAAGAAGGATCACTCGGCTTCTAAATCTCTTTGGGTTATTGATGTCCAATAACCCACTTTTTTGTGATGCCCTTATGCACATAATAAACATGTGGGCCATTTGTCCTGTTAACCTATCTATTGTTAGTTTACTTCACCAGACTCAATTATTAAGTGTTAGGAGGATAGAAAGGAAGTTGCCTTTGCTCCTACAATGACATGGTCCAGGGTGGACCAACCCTTGATGTTCTGAATCAGTATGTCGTGACTAGAAAATTTGTCTTTCTAACCATCACTCCAAATAATTCTTATGGAGGTTGTTTAAGTACCATCCCTTGTGAAATGCTTATCCAAACCAATGCAAGAAAGAAAGAAAAAGAAAGAAAAAAAGAAAGATAAATAGTAATATAGCACTAGCCCATATGTAATTTTACATTTTAGTAGCTACATTTTAAAAACTAAAAGGAAATGAAATGAACTTTAATAATATATTGTTTAATTTACTGGATCCTAATATTGTCATTTTTAGTATAAAGTCATTATAAAAATACTATATACTTTACAATTTTTTTGTGTGTGCAGTCTTTGAAATCTGGTGTGCGTTTCAAAGTTATCACACGTCGCAATTCACACTAACCATATTTCAAGTACTCTGTTAGGCACCTGTCCCAGACCTATTGAACTCAAGGATGTAGTCCAGCCATAGTGGGGTGGGGGAAGAGAGTTTCTGTCTGACTCTATGTCATGCAGATGATTCTGACAATCATGCAAGCTTGAGAATCACTGATCTGGAATATTGTTAAACTTGACTACACATTGCAACCGACTGGAAAGCTTAAGCAAGAAAACACCTTGTACATAGTTCCCAACCCCAGAAATCAAGATTTTTAAAACAGTCACCTAGAGGAGTTTAACATGCAGCAGAAAGTTTTTAAACAATTCTGCTCATTGTATCTCACAGGTGCCTTTTTATCTTTGACTCCAAAGTCAGTTATTGGACCCACCTCATCATCTTATAATATTTCAGATTCTTCTCACCAAACTCCTTATTTCTAGTTTTATTTATTCTACTTTGAGTTTTTACACAAAAATAATCATTTTAACCAACTTCTGCAATTCCCTTGATGAAAAGGATATTCCTTTTAAAAATCTGCATCTTCTACCTTCTGTCCCATAATTGCTGGTCCCAAACCACTTGACTTACTCAGCAGCCTTCACCCAGTTACCCTATGTCCCCAGCCACCAGAGACTCTTACCCACTTCTGGTAGCATGAATCCAGTTATGGCTCCATCCAACTGCATATTTAACTCTAGGACTTTGGACTCTATCAAGTGCTAATCCTCTTTTTCACTATAGTTTGGAGGAATCCCTTGAAGTCCAAATCTTCCCCAAAATTCTCTTTCAGAAAAAGGGGCAAGGATAAAACCTCAACTCATAAGCTTCCATTCCTCCACAACTAACAGTTTCCATTCTAGTAGTTCACCACTTCTCAAACCCTTGGGCTCTGGGAGAGGAGGACACTTTGGGAAGACCACCTGATCATGCGTGGAAGGAGGGAGGAAGAAGCAAAAATCAGTTGCACTCCTGTGTCATGGATGATGAAAAAGTTGCTGCTTGGCATGTGTTTGCAGCCCGCACAAAGGTGGTGTGTTTACCCATATGTAAATATGTATAGTTGAAGCACCCTCTAGTGGAACACCTAGAGAAGGGCTGTTTTTTTGTTTGTTTGGTTGGGGTTTTTTTTTTTTTTTTTTTTTTTTTTTTTTTTTTTTTTTTTTTTTTTTTTTTTTTTTTTTTTTTTTTTTTTGAGAAACCCTCATAAAAAACAGAAGTATGTATTCTGAGCTTTTATCAGCACATCATGAGAAATGAAAGCACAAGTCTATAGTGTCTTCGCAGTCTGGGAAGGATGCTCAGGGGCACAGCCCAACCCCAGGGTCACTGAGGGGAGGGAAAGTAGATGTGACTTTCTTGAAGGCCTCACACGGACGCCTGGACTCCAGTGCTGCATATGGTGTTGCAAGGCAATGTCTAGAGAGCACAGCTGCTGCAAAGGAAATTTTACAGGCCCCATGGGCTCCTTCAATTTCAGAAACTGTCCGTTCCCATTTCAAATAAGAGAACTGAGATGGATCATTCACCACTGGGATAAATGAACTGCTACCATGAACAAAATGAATTCAGAGGACCACTCTACTTTTTACACTAGGTAAAATCTAAGCTGAAACCTAAAAGAATTAAACAAAATCAGTAGAGATTATTTGGGGGGTGCCTTGTCAAATATAACTCCAATTCCATTAGCTGTAGAGAAACTATTAGTAAGTTTTATAACAAAAATAAGAATTTTGTGAATGGGCACAAAATTGAATGAATAAAGTTAAAAGATAATAGTTCACAAAGGAGGAAAATACAACAAACAGCACAAATAACTGTTTTTTAATATATAAGGTGTTTCTAAATAAGCTAAAGATCAACAATGCAAAGAAAAGACAGACAAGGAATGTGAACAGACAGGTTATAGACTAGGAGAGAAAAAATATGCTCTTAAACATAAAAACAGTGCTTAATCTTATGCATAATAGCTGCTTTCCTTTAAGATCCTATTTTGAGTAAGATATGTATTGGGAATCACGCACAGTCAGATGTGGGAATAGGAAGCAAACCTTGGCACATTGTCTATGAAAAACAACTGTTCAACAGTTGTCAAAATAAACACTGATCCAGTGAATCCACAAGTAGGAATTTATCCTCCAGTTATGCTTGCAAATATATGCAAAGCTACACACATGAGGAGATGCATAGAGCACAGTTAGAAAGACCAAATTTGTAGGAACACTCTACGTGCCCATCAATAAGGAACTGATGAAATAAATCAGAGTACAGCCACACTATAGAATATTGTGCAGTCATGGACTCTGACAGTTCATTTTAGGTGTCAACTTGGCTACATTAAGGAATACCTAGGAACTTGGGAAAGTACTCGGTTTAGGTGTGTCTGCACGGCTGTTTACAGTGGAGATCCATGTGTGAGTCACGGCCCAGAGAAAGCAAAACAGAGAGGGTTCACATGTCTTATCTCCTGAGCTGGGCTATGCTCCTCCTCCCCTGTCTTTGGACATTGGAATGCCAGGCTAACCAAACTTTGGTCCCATCTCCCCCACCCCATACCAAGTTGTCAGGACTTCAGCCTTGGACTAGGGGTTACACCATCAGCTTCTCTGGTTCTGACATCTTTGGACTTGTATGAATCAGGTTACCAGAATCGCAGGATTTCCTTCTTGTGGATGGTTTGTTGTGGGATTTCTCAGCCTCCATAATTGTGTGAGCTAATTCCCCTAATAAATCCACTATCATCTATCTATCACCTATTGGCCTTGTATTTTTGGGAAACCCTGACTAATACAGACTCCAAGCCCCAAAGAATAAGTCAGCTCTGTATGTAGAAATGTGAACTGATCTTCTACGTGCTTGCAGTAAAAAAGCAGTGAGTCAAAGATGTTGAGAATTTTTACTCCATTACCTTTTAAAATATGAAAATTCATGGCAGAAATTTTCTTATGCTTTAGATGATGTAGTAATAGAGAAACTGGCCTAGCTCCACTCTGAGTTTCTGTTGCAATGTGATTCTGTTTCCTGTGCCAAAAGTTTTGAGATGCCCGTAAATATTTCCACCATGTTATGGAAAATGAAACCTTGGGCCATCTCTCTTATTTTCTTCAATAGTTTGAAAAAGGAATTTGAAGTAAATATTATTTTTCTTCAGTATCAAAAGTGAGATTATTAACATGGGAAGAAAAATGTATAATGAGTTTCCTAAAGAGTAAGGCTTTAAATTTCATTTTCTACTAAGCTTCACTTCTTCATAAGTTCCCAATAGCATTTTTTAAAAGTCAGGTTTATTGAAGTATAATTTACATATAACTTTTTTAAAAAGAAAAAATCAAAAATAACAATAAAAGAGTTTCACAACAGGCTAGTCGAAGAGTAACAATAATTGATACATCGCATATTGCTATATTCATAATAGTCATTAAGAGTATAAGATATAGGCATGAAATATTGCCCAAACAGTATTAGCACAAACCTTCCTTTCCAATGAACTAAGAGATATTAGCAGTATATTTTTATGTACAAAAATTTGCCTTTTTAAGGATACAACTAAATTTTGACTATGTAGGTCACATATAGAACATTTCCATAACCCCTACACATCTTTAGTTTCATCTTAACTGTGTTGCTCATTCCTCCCTTGATTTGCACAACTTGACATCTCGTAAGAGGTCTGGTCAGTAAAAGTACTGTGGGATATTCTGCAGTATCTCCTACAATTAGAGTTCTTCCTGTATTTTCTCATGATTAGACTGGAATTATGGATTTGGAGGATAAACAGTGCACAAGTGTAGTGGCCTCACAGTGTCAAACCAGGGGATGTTATGTCCACAAGACTTAAAATTGGCGATCTTGATCACCTCCTAGTTTGCTCCACTGTAGAGTTTCTTTCTCACTATCAGTGCTCTATTTTTTGGAAGCAAATCACTAAATCCGGTTCACCCTCAGGGGCCACCTCCTGGAAATAAGGATGTCTGCACATATTACTTGACATCTTCCCTCCTCCGGCAGTCACCTTCGTGGGCCTGGACTTTCTCAGTGAAGGAAGACTCCCATTGTGACTGTGGCTCCCCATCATTTCATGCTTTCCTCCTGGTCCACATTTGACCTCTGCAACTGTTTAAAATTTTAGCTGAACACTCATATGCACTTGTGTGAATCTATTGCCTCTGCTCAGGTGAACAGGAGTTTCCTTTCCATTTCCCCCTTCAGGTCCTGTCTTTTCTTGAATTGGATGCTATTTGGTTGCTCACAACCTCAGATCTCTAAGAGTTTCAAGAAGAAAGATAAATTTACTGTTCATTGAACTTTATACCTGTTAAAATGAAAGAGACTCTGTCCTCAGCTTTGTGCAGTACATTCTAAGTAGAATTTGATGTACTGAATTCGAAAAGAAATCCTCTCTCGGATCCAAGTATAAAGTGAATTCTAAAGACTGTACAACAGTGAGATCATCAGAGAACATCCATGATGATATTGGCAAGTATTCCCAGGCACGCTAAGACTCAAGACTATCCTGGGAATGGTGGATCTGTTACAAGCCAGAAAGACGAGGTTCAAATTTAAGCAAAAGCTCTCTGCCTCTCAGTTTTCCTTCCTCACTTCACCCTTGCATGAGGCACCCCTCAGGCAGCTTCATGTCATAGGTTTGCTGTGACATCCACCAACTGGGATCATCCATTTCTGTCACAGCCCACGGGCCCCTCCAAACCCTCCTGAACCAACGAACAATGTGAGCACCTGCCAGTATTTGGTAAGGTTTGCAGCAATAACCCTGAAAACCACACACACTTATGTCTCTCTGCATTGTGTTACAGCACATGTTCACTCTTGCCTTTGTTCATTCACTTAGTCAGTAGCAATTGCAGGAATTATGTGGCAGAAACTATGTTTGCCATTGAATATGCATCAATCTAATCCCACAGGAACAACTTAACATTTATTTGTCTTCAAGAAGAGGCTAAATAGCAATGATCTTTGAATGTTTTTCAGATATACACAATTGCCTTCATAATCAATAAATCTTGTATCTCAGAAGTTGCTGGAAAGGTCCATTTAAGCCTTACAGCAGCGCTGTGAAAAAGATGAAAGATTGAAACTCACAGAAGTTAAGTGTTGCCAATTATTGGACTGTTGCTAACAGAGCCAGGTTTTGAAGCCTTTTGACTCCAAATATAGTATTCTAACTGCCTTGATGCACTGCCCGTCATGCTCGCATCTATCAAATATGGGATAAAGGAGTTAATGTTCAAAATCAAATGTATCCTACTTAAAATAAACCAAGAATCACCCCTACTAACCTATACCAGGATAGGCTGTCCAAGATGATTGGGTTTGAGTGGTTTGGATAGAGACCTAAATTTATATATTTCTCACTCTTTGATTCTTCTGCCAGATTTTTCCTGATTGTAGCATTCCAACAAGGTTCAGGGACTGACTATGAAATCCAGTGATCCAAATTCTCTTGCATTGACAGGAGTGGGCAAGTAGGCCTCATTAATACCAAAAGAGAGGAATATCCACTGGGAACAATGAGGGAAAAGCTCACAAATTTACGAAGTTGTTGTGAACCTTCTCATGGAGTTGTAATTAAAGAACACAATAGTACACAACAGGTCCAGCATCCATATGAACAAAATAATTTGTGGATTTACTGGTGCCACTCAATACAGCCATCCTAGGGTACAGCACATCCAATCTGCATGGATATTCCTGGAGTAGATGCTACTCTGGGGGTATCTGAACTTCAGAGGAAAAACGGGTTAGCCAATCACATTATTTCCAAGCAAATTTCCCCAAATATCAGACAAACAAAGCCTTCTTGAGTCAGTATACTGGTCACTAGCGCAAGAAAGTCATTGTTTGTTCCTTTCATCTGTGGGTTTGGTATTAAAAGAGAGGCAAGATTACTGTCCCTGGGAAAGATAAATGGGAACCAGATGGATATCTTGACTTTCACATAGAAGAGTAAACATAAAACTCTAGGCTTTTCTCTATGATTTAAAACAACAAAAGCAAGCTCTTGGTGGTGAGGCTTCATCTTGGTGATGAATGGTGCGTAATCCAGGAGGCTCTTTAGCAAAATGGATTTGCCAGCTTTCAATGTTTGTCCTGAAGGAAACATTCACTGAGTCAAAACATTTACATTGTAAAGTCAGGAGAATGTGTCAGCCTACCCTAAGGTAATGTCACAACATCTTGACAAAACATATGTCACAATAAATTTATATCAGTGCAAAACAAAAAAAAAATCAATGGTTATATTTATCTGTATGTGTTACACACCTCCGCTTAAACTTGTTTCCATTACTGGAATGAAAACTTTGCAAATAAAATAGGAATAACTAATTCCTCTCAATAAGAGTGGAATTCCTGAAAAATTTATTTCAAGTAGACCAGAATATCTTTTAACCCAATCCATTATTATAAAGATTTTTGTGGAGAATGACTTAAACCATATACCCTTTATCATAATTGTGCTCCACAATGAAAACTCATCTAGTAAATTGACTGTGTTTGCAAGGATTGTGTTTGAAATCCTCTCTGAATTTTAAATTCATAAGCATGGAAACAACTTTAAGAGTTGCATTTGTCTTGTGTACATTACAAAGGCATGCGCGCGCACACACACACACACACACACACACACACACACACGGCCCTGAACAATAGAAACAATTAAAAATAAAGCTTCCCAGTTTGAATGGACATAGAGCAGAGAACCCAGAGACCATCTCTTTGTCTTGCTTTTCACTAGACAATCCCCTTCCATTCTCCCTTTCCACAACTCCTCCATTCCCACACTCCCTCAGGCATTTCCAGGAAATTCTGGAGTAATATGGTGCTCTGCTTGCGATATGGAACAGTTACTTAAACACAGCTGCACTGATATCTATAAAACAGACATTATTCTTATTTGCCAGCAAAGATAAATGACCTCCCTCATCTGCCTAGGAAAAAGTTAAGTGGGCTGCGGTTGCATGCTCAGATTCATGTTTGATGTGCTATTGCCTTTAAAGACTGTAGTAAAATTGTCACAGTCATCACATACCTCCAGATCACTCCTCCTTGTGCCATGAGGATTTTAGTACCTGATGTACTAAACCCTCTTCAACTGGGCCCTTGATATAATTTATGGTGGTTTCAGTCTCCACATAGATGATTCTTCTGAAACCCTGACTTTCTACCCTTGACTTCCATTCCTTCCATAATCTTTCACACTCCCAACCCCCACTGTCAGCTCATCTGCTTCCATAACAGTACCTTACATTGAGTCATTGACAACAAATGCATCTTTTTCATATTGTCAGTTTCATCATTATTCTCTATCATTTCCTAATTTTCTATTTTTCTTCTAGTATAATGATTTCAACTGGTCTTCAATCCACCATATTGACTATATTTTACTGTCCCTCTGCCCTCAGATCCTCAATTTCCTTTTCTCTCATCTTGAATCCTTTGGTCCACCTTATATCCACTCTTTTAACTGCAGCAAAACACAACCCTGGTTAAATCCAAGTCTCTGCTCACTTCTTACCAGTGCCCACGCAGCTGATAGTAACTGAAGGAAACACACAACTATGCTGAGTGACCTTGCTGCAAACACACAAGCACAAAATTCTGATACTGTTTACAGGGCCTGTTGTCCACTTACAGAGACAGTCCCAGAATTTTCATTGTAATTCTTTCGTCTTTATTAGTACATGTTTGCAGTACACAATGATGGCATTCACCATGGGGAGTCAGTACACGTATGTAACACATCTCAACTATTTTTTTCCATCCTCTTCTTCTCCCTTTCCTCACACCTCCCTCCATCTCTTGGTCACGTTTCCTTTGCAAGAGGTCTATCTTTCAGCTTCCTATTTTTTATTTTTTATTTTGTTCTTTATATTTTGTGTTTCTCATATAGGAGCAACCATTCAATACTAAAGCTTGTGTGTCTGATTTATTTTACTTATGCCTCTTCCTATCTTTTCAAATATCCAACAACTTCTTCCTCACTTTCTCAGGTCATGGTTTTGCTTTGAAAAAAAAATGAGATACAAGCAGAATCAAATTTTTCTACCCACTTTCACTGCCAGGACCATGAGTGTACCTCCCTATGCCCACATGATTTGTTTCTTCTCTCCTACAAATAAGGAGCAGCCCGTGCCTTCTATGTGAGATCACCCCTCTGCCTCAGCACTTACTTCCACCATCTTGCCTTTCTAAATGCAGGCTTTTTGGGCTTCCCCTCTGTCTCCTGTATCCAAGGTCACACCCTTTTGTGCTATCATTCCATCCAAATATAAAGAGACTGTGAGTTCTCTTCTGAGAAAGAAAATACTTTACAATAATTTTTTTCTAAATAATTCTCTCTCCCCTTTTCTGTTGCTACTACTCTTTCTTGAATCCATTTGCTAAGTTGTCATCTCACTTTCGTGAGGTCTCCAATGAACTCCATCTTGATAAATGCAATGGAATCTCTCAATAACCATTTCTCTCAACATATCAGAATTATTTGGCAGCAGATTACTGCTTCCTCCTGGAAATGCATTCTCAATGTAGTTGACAGGAACCTTTCTTTCTTGGTTCTGTTTCTATTTCATCAGCCTCTCTTTCTGGGACTCCATTTGCTAGTGTCCTGTGTACTGGTGTGTCCAAAGTTGAGTTCTCCAACCTCTTCTCTTCCTGGCCTTCGCTCTTTCCCTAGATGGTCGTATCTTCTCAGTTGTAAATTCTATCGCCATAAAAAATCATTATATATAGCCCAGCTCTAGGCTTGTATGTCAGTCAGACGTCTCTCAGTGGATATGCAATAAGCATCTCAAATTTAACATGTTGCCAAACAAATCTTTGTCTTCCACATACTGTTTTTTGAAAACTCCAAAATTTCAGTTGTTCAGGCCCAAGTCTAATAGTTATCTAGGATCCTTGTTTTTGCTCACAGAAGTGGAGAGTAACAAATAGATTACTGGAACGGAATAGAGTCCAGGAAAGAAAAATATATATGATATTTGACAAAAGAACAAAGATAATACAATCTAGAAAATGTGTTTTTTCAACAATGATGTTGGAAAACTGGACTTGCCATATTTTAAAAAAACTGGACACAGATCTTAAAACTTTCATGAAGGTACAAAAAAAAAAACTCCTAGAAGACAACATTGGAGATTTTGAAATACAAGACTAAGAATTTTTAGATATAACATCAATGGCACGATCTATGAAAGAAATAATTAACTAGGTGAACTTCTTTACAATTAATACTTCTACTTTGCAAAAGACAATGTCAGTAAATTCAGAAACAAGCCACAGATTGGTAGAAGGTACTTTCAGATATACTGCTAAAAAACTGTTATCAAAGTGCACAAAAAGTTCCGAAAACTGAGAAAAAATTAAATTTTAAAATGACTGAAGTTTAAAAACAGTAAAAATGTCTAAACAGAAACCTTTCCAAAGATGTATAAATGATAATTAGGAAAGTGAAAAAAAAGTTCAACATAATATATCAAGAAATAATTGCGAATTAAAATAATGAGATGCAACTACACACCTACTAAAATAGCCCAAATCCAAAAACACTGTCAACAACAAACACAGGTGAGGATGTAAAGCAACAGAAATCCTCATGCACTGCTAGAAGAAAAGCAAAATGGCATAACCACTCTGGAAGACAGTTTAGCAGTTTCTTACGAAGCCGAGCATATTCCTACCATTTATTCTAGTAATTGCCCTCTTTAATATCTACCCAAATAAATCGAAAAATTATGTCTACACAACAATCTGCACACAGATGCCTATACTACCAAAACTTGAAAGTAATCCAGATGTCTTTTGGTAGATGCATGGATAAATAATTAAACTGTGATACATCCATTCAGTGGATATTAATCAGTATTAAAAAGAAATCAGCTATTGAGTCATGGAAAGACATACAGAAACTTCAATGTATATGTACAAATTATATGATTGCAACCATATGATATTCTAAAAAATTCAAAAGATCAGTGATTGGAAAAGAACAGGCAGAGCACAGAGAATATTTAGGGCAACAAACCTATTCTGTATGATACTACCATGGTAAATGGCAAATACATGTGATGCATTTGTCAAAACCTATGGAATCTACAATACCAAGAGTGGATATTGATGCAAGCTATGGAATTTTGGGTAATAATGATGCACCAACATAACTTCTTTGGTTGCAACAAATACGCTATTTTTGTGTGGGATGTTGACACTTGGGAAGGTTATGTGTACGGAAATAGAGACTTTAAGGAAACTATATCTTCTGCTCAAGTTGTTGAGAATTTAAAACTGCTTTTAAAATAAAGTTTATCAATGTTTTCTAAAAAGTGGAGTCTATTCTCCTATTGAATGGAAACCAAATTTAGAGATTTGATTTTAGTAGATAAATCATAGTAGGTATAATGTTGTGTGACTTCTGAAGTTAGGTCATAAAAAAATAGCTCCTTCCAGATTCTCCCTTTTGGAGGGATCACTGTTTGTCTTAGTTACTTTTCTCACTGCTGAGACAAAATACCCAACACCCAAAATTAAAGGAGCAAAGGCTTATTTAGCTCAGTCTGCACAATTTTCAGTCCATAATCAGCTGGCTCCAAGGCAGAGTGGCACGACAGACAAACATCACAGAGGAAAAGTAGCTCATGGTGGGCAGAAGGTAGCAAAGCAACAAGAGACCTTAGCAATGTCTTTCTGTCCCTTTTATCTTATCTAGGCTACTTAGGGTGGGGAGCACTCACACCCTTATTCCTAGTGCTCTTGATCCTAGCATCCCACCAAGAATCAATCTTAGCATCACACACTCTAGATTCAGCCACCTTTGAAAAAGCTCCACTGATGACTGCATGAGGTTTTGGAGGACATCTAGACATAAGCCATAAGATGGTCTCTGAGGAAAGTATAGGTCATGTCCTAAGGGCACCTAACAGCCTATGGACACACTCGGGTAAGGAGGAAAGGAGTTGTCTTCTGCCAACATCCTGCACCAACTTCCTGGCCTCATCAGTGTGCCAACCTGGAAGCAGATCCTCCAGCCACAGTCAAACTTTCAGAGGACTGTGGTCCCAATTGGCATCTGGATTGCAACTACCCAGTTCCAGGCCCACAGAAACTCTGAGGGATAAGTATTCAGTATTATAATTTTAAGTGACTAGGTTCTGAGGTATTTTAAATACAATAATATACAATCAATACAACCCTCATTAGCTGGTCAGTGTATTCCCTTCTATTACTATACATGACATAGCATGCAAGTGGATGTAAAACTGGATTTATATGTAATTGGGCTTTTAATATAAGACAATTTAATTAAATATGATAAAAATTAAAAGCTTGGAGACAGTTTTGGCTGTAAGTAATAAAAATCCCAAATTAAATGGACTTCAACAGTAATGCACATATTAGTTCCCATATCCATAAGCCCAGCATCAGTGCAGGCTCCCAAGCCTATTTGTCTAGAGTCTTCTCCTCTATTGCCCTGTGATTTACTCGTCTGAAACATCCCCCACAGTGTTAGCCTCATCTTCACATTGAGTAATGGGATAGTGGTAGCAGTTTCCGGTCCCACAGCAGCACATGTCTGCATCCAAAAAAAGTGTCACTTCTGGAGTCTGTCCAGCAGATTGGTGTATCTCACTGGTCAGAATCGGGTCACATGTCCTGCTGCTGGGGGTGATGTCAGCTTTCCTGAAGGCCTCTGGGGTGGGTGGGGAAAAGAAGGAAGTGGATTGGAAAAGAAAGAGGGGGTGTAAGTTGGAGAGGTCACCAACCACAGTATTTACATTACATGACGTGATGTAAACAGACGAATAACAGCCACTTTAATTTCCGGTTCCTGAAAAAGATGCGAGGAAAAAAATAGCTAATAAACTGCAACATCTTCACAGTAACACATTTTATGGTAGTTTCACAAGCCTTATACTTTGCTGCCGAGGTTTCATTTTGGTTTGATTTGGATTTTTATCTCTGATGGGCTTTGTTTGTTTGTTGTTATGTGGGGTTTTGTTATTGCTTGACAATTTAGAATTTAATAAATACTTCAGATTGTTAAAGGAATTTAAAGCTTTAATAAAGCTCTAAGCTTATTTGTTAGTCACTTTGATGGAGCAGGGGAGAAGGGGAAGGCTCAGAAGAGTCTCTTCATAGCACAGGTTACAATATGCATCACTTCCTGAGCCAGGGAGACTTCATGCCGGGCTGTTCTTCATGTTATTGGGTGGCCTTTAATATCTTTGAAATATGGTATAATTAGGAGCCTGAACCTTACTCTAATGTTTATAGCAGCACTTTGTCAAACTGGGTTTCAGATCATATACAAATTCTGACACTAGAGGGAGTACATAATGTATTACAGAAAGGCAAAGCATACATCTAATAAATTCAAGGTAAAAATGCAGAGTAGCAAGACAAGACCTTCATTATGTTCTGCCCTCCAACCCCCACCCCCACCTTTCCCATCCAGAAATAAAAGATCACTAAGGGCCTCTTTCCCCTCAGAGTGTTAGCTTGATTTTGGTAGGAGGTTGGTAGGTTGCTTGAAGGGCTGTAAATTGAATGCTTTATTTTTAGAGCCTTTCTAATGTTTTCTTTTCATAAAAAATTGAGACATATTGTTTCCCACTTCCCACATAGTGGATGGCAAAACTAAAATTATTCCTTGCTGCTTCATTCAGTTTCTGACTTGGTTAAGATGCCTAATCATGCAGTAATATCACTGTAAAAATGAAAAGGTCTTTTTCTACTCTTTGATGAGAAAATGTAGTCTGGAATTCTGAAAGTCAGGATGAGCAACTTTTTCCAACATTCAGTTTTATGTTTCATCTTCTTTCTAAAGGTGCCGCTCTAATTATTTAACAGCTAATGTCAAATAATTAGCAAAGCATATCAGAGGCATTTTTATTTCCTAATGTCAAAAGTTTCCCATGCTCTAACAAAATGGAATGCTTGATGCCTGAAAACATGTAAATGACTGCAAATCTGATGGAGCTATTAACATAACAATGGAAGACTGGCTGGCAAAGGGAATGATTGCTGCCATTGGGAGACTCAACTGTTCTTGACAAATGTGATAACTGCTGCATGCTTTATATAACCTTTTTGTGCATTCATTGCACTATTATCTTAAATCCATCTTGTACTCACATGAATCTTTGAATTACCGGTAAATCGTCTCTTTAATGGAAATTAAAATTAGAAAAATTAAAAGGCAGACTCATTATGAAAAATCCTGGACTTCATCCAAGTGAATGAAATGACCCAGACAAATGACACATCCAAAACCACATTACTCACCTTTAAAAGACCAAAAGCTTGTCTCCCTCCAGGGCATATTGTACCAACTTACCTCACAGACTTTCAGTTAATGATATTTCACCATATTGTCTTGGAAAACTAAATCAGTTTGCAGAAAATGACATATCGTTTATTTTTTAATTTTGGGTGTAATGACTTTTTGAAACACACTACGTAAACACAACCTGAGACATGCTATTTGGACATTATGATTTTAGTTCAAAATACCCATCAACTTACTCAACTCAACAATTTGCACTTAGCAACTGTCACATTTAACAAATTTGAATTGTGCTCCATGTTTGGGTGAACCCAAAATATTTTGCTTTGGTGCATACACCAAGTGAGGAGCGGAAGCAGGTAGCAGATTCTACGGCTCTTATCTCCAGGGCACATACACAATTTCTGCATGTTTTCCAAGGCCCTCGCCTTTGTACTGCCCTAAAGGTGTTTTATTGTGTTTTATCTCCATTGTTAAGTGCAGTTTGAGTATCCTCATGAGCCCCCAAAACACTGTCAGGGTTAACAATTTCACTGTCCTCCACCTGCCACACCCCACAGCCTTCTGCACCCAACACCAACCACGCAGACTTCTTTCTTCCTTGGTGAGTTCAATATATCTTTATCACTTTTCACCTACAAATTACATCTATTTTTCAGTCATATATATTACTGGCATAAATTTGTCTCTAGCATTCAACTGAAATGTTTTCTTTCCACTTGTAAAAAGCAGGCATCTTGGATTAGAATGAAATTATTCATTTCTCCCACAAAAAATGAATGAAAATACTTCATTTTCACTTAGTGGCACAGTTTTCAGGACTGAATTAAGGATAGTAAGCAAGGAATACATGCACTATACAAACAGACACTGCATTGGAACAGTGTAGTGAATCCATTGGCCCCAGGAAGTGTGGACTTCGAGAGAGACTGGATTAAATTTACCATATATCTGCTATTGCATCGGCAGTAGTGCCTCAATATAACAGGTAGTTTCCAGAGTTTCCCGAACCTTTTCTTTGCGGGAGTAGGGAATGAGGGAAAGAAAATGTTTCAATTTCAAGTCTCTTCGAGATTCACGAGATACTTCGTTAGCTTGACAATCCTCACAGATACCTACCGTGATTTTTAAAAATGTAATTAATTAATAATTGTAAATCTTTGTGGGGTACGGTGTGGTTATTTGGTGCACTTATACATTATATAATGATCAAATCAGGATATGTAGCTTATTCATCATCCTAAATAATTATCACTTCTTTATGATGAAAATATTCATAATCCTATCTTCTAGCTATTTTGGATTATACTAAATAATTTTAAGTATAATCACCTATGATAGTGCACCAGAACTTATTTTTTCTCTTTGCAGTGACTTTGTACACGTTTATCAATCTCTTCTCACCCCCCATCTTCATCTACCTCTCCCAAGCCCTAGCAACCACTGTTCAGCTTTCTACTGCTATGAGCTCAGTGTTTTAAGTTCCACACACAAGTAAATCAAGCTTTATTTGTCTTTCTGTGTCTGGCTTATTTCACTTCACAGTTTCTTTCACGTCGCTACAAAGAACAGAGTTTCATCTTTTCCTAGCCGAATAGTATTTAATTAGGTACATATACCACACGTTCTTTATCAGTTTGCCCACTGATGAGCACTTCAAGTTGATCCTAGATCTTGGCTATTGTGCATGCTGCTACTATATACATGGAGTTCAGATATTTTTTTTGACATACTGATTTCATATTCTTTGAATATATACACAATTGTCAGATTGCTGGATCATGTAGTAGCTCTAATGGTAATTTTTTGAGGAACTTCACACTATTCTCCACAATGTCTAATTTACATCCCCATCGACAGTATGTAAGAGTTCCTCTTTCCACCATATCCTCATCAGCACTTGATATTTGCTTTTCCTATAATAACGATTCTTGCCGAAGTGAGATTATATCTCGTTATAGTTTTGACTTGCAGTTGCCTAGTATTGCATTTTTTTTCATGTACCTACTGGTCATTTGTGTATCTTCTTTTGAGAGATATCTATTCAGTTGTTTTGCCTGTTTGTTTAGTTGGATTATTTGTTATTTGCTGATGAGTTATTTGAGTTCCTGATATATTTAGGATATTAACCCTTCGTCAAATGTACAGTTTGAGGATATTTTCTCCTGTTGTACAGACTGGCCCTTTATTTATTATTCCCTTTGCCACACAGAAGCTTTTTGTTTGATGTAATCTTATATCTACATTGTTTTTGCTATTGACAACAGTGATTTTTTAAAAAATGATTTCACTTTTATTTTACTGTTTACAAATTCAGTATGCAACTTTGCTAGTATTCTATTTCCAAGCTACAATGTAGATTAAATGCTAAGTTTGTCTATACAATATTTGTTTTTGAAATTCAATTTTATCATTTTACATAAAACATTACATACTTTGATACTTCAATATCATGATTTCATTTATTCTATATATAAGATTCAAACCACTTATGAAAAATTTCCCAAAGAAATTTTGCACCTAAGTATAGATTAGTTAGCAAGTTTTTTTTTTTTCAGCACCAGGGATCGAACTCACAGCCTCACACCTGCCAGACAGATGCTTAAGCCACTGAGCCAAACTCCCAGCCCTTAGATTAGTTAGTATTAACAGAACCACAAAAATCCACTCTGGCTTCATCCTTTATCCTCAACTTCAATTGTATCTAAAAGGTTACATGTACAACAAAATAGATAACTCATAACTAGCAAATACTTGCTAGGCTGCATTTTATGAGAAATGGTAGCTTGAGATATTAAGGAAAATAATATTATTTTTAAAACTAATCTGACTTGCAAATACATCCAACATTGTGCCTCAAATCTGCAGAGAAAAAGGTTGACAGCACAATACAATTGTTCTGTCCATGCATATTTAATCAACAGTGGTGAAGAAATGTTTTTATTGACACAGAAAAATGTTTACAGTGGCTGCTGAGTGAAAAATGCTAGTTATGAGATAGAATCTATGTTTTTCTTAGATAAAAGATGCATGTATAACAAATTATTAAAAAGTGATGATCCTTGTATGATAACAGGTGTTTATCATTTTCTTCCTGTTTATGTACTTTTTCTGTTTTTGTTAAGTAGGTATTAGTTGTCTGAAATTTTGTATATGAGGTCTAAAAATTCTAAAAAGATAAGGTAAGTAAGTAAGTTTCCGATCCATGGGTTTAAGTTCTCTCAAAACACAGAATCAGCTTCTCTGATAAAAGCAGACTAAAAATTATTCATGATCCTACCCTGAAAAAATGGTGGGACTAATGACCAATCAAATAAGAATTTCATGTGTGTGAGAGGGACATTGTTTTTATGTTATTAAACTTGCTAGATGATTCTATTATGTTGTTACAGATGAGAATCATTAGTTGCAACTTGGTAATCATTTATGATCAGATTCACTAGCAATTACTACCTGATTATATTTCCATTTCCACTTCTCCTTGAAAATTTTAAGTAGTCTCTAATTTAGAGTTATGGGCTTTTACAGCTTGAAGAGCACTTATCTCAGTTCTGATCAGCAAATGTGTTGACGTCTTTTGATATGCCATCACTTGCTAGGTTCCAGGGGGTTGAAAATGAGTACTATCCAGTCTCTGCCCTTATAAAATTGTCTTAGTCTGTGTTCTGTTGCTATAACTGAATACCAGAGACTGAGTAATTTGTAAAGAAAGACATTTACTTGGTTCACTGTTCTGAAGACAATGAGGTTCAAGACAGTGTGGTTGTATCTGATGAGGTTTGTCTTGCTGGTGGGGATTCTGCAGGGTCCTTAGATAGCACAGGACATCACAGAGTAAACCAGAATGCCCTGGCTCAGACCTTCCTTCATCTTTTTATAAATCCTCAGTCCCACTGGATTAGAGCCCCATTCTTTATGACCTCTTTTAATCTTAATCAGCTTTCAAAGGTCTTGCCTACCAATATTAAGGCCGAATCGGATCTGTCTTAGTACATCTTAATGAGGATTAAATTTCAACATGAGTTTAGTGGGGACTTTCAAACCACAGTGTGGATCTTTCACTCTGAGGGAAATCACTCTGAGTAACTCACTTCGCTATAGTGCCATTAGCTGTACCATAGAAGTGTTTTTGTATAGAGAACTGTGAGGTGTTGTGAGGGGTACTTGTATGGGCGCTTTGGAGAGGTCTACCTGAATGAGAGGGTGACGTGGTGTCTAGTTAGTTTAACACCTTGAAAGTACAGTGCCTGGTCCAAGGTCACACAACCAAGTGGGTACTGAACCCAAAGTAGTATCTCGTTAATCAGTACCTAATCTATACCATTCAAGGATTCAGCAAACTGGGACAAATGATCTGACACAAGGGTATAGAGAACACCTTTTCTTCAGAATTTTCCCTTCCTGTAATCCACATCAACATGAGTGAAATAAACTGCAAAAACATCAGTCTAGAGAATTTATTAATGAAAGCAGTCATCTCAGGCGGTATGACCTGCCACAAAAGCTGTCAGATGAACAACACTGGGAAATTTGCAAATCAAATTGCTCATTGTGTGTGACACTGTACTTACAAATAGGATTAGACTTACTGTGCACGATAAATAGCATTTTAAGAGACCCTCTCAAGGTCAACTGGACTGAAATGTTGCCAGTCAGAATTTAAAGCAAGAATTACTGAGCCACTCAATAGAGGAAGACTTGGGGCCAGAGTTCAACAGTCTAATGCTGCTCCGGAGACTAGGACTCTGCCTGGAACTCCTGCTGTGACCACTTCTTACTAAGGACTTTCCACTTGAACACAGTCACCACGGGGGCCTTCTCTCATGCCACAATAGACCCAGTGCTGACACTGGAGTCAACCTTGACTCTACAGGGTCACTGTTCAAGTCAAGAGGATGCTTGCATCCCCAGGAAATGGAAGGCAACGTGAAAATGAGTTCCATCCAAGAAGCATCTGCACACCTTGACAGCAAATGCCACTTCTGTCAGCTTTACTAAGCATTTCTGAAAAAAAGAAAAGAAAAGAAAAGAAAGAAAAAACAGTTACATGGCTTAATCTTTTGCCCTCTTGTCTCAAGGAATCCCAGATAGCTATTTTAGGAGACTAGACATTGTCCCTTTTCTAGAGTGTGGAGACTACATGGTAAATACTCAAGGCAGGGTGTATTATTTTGCCTAAATCCAGATTGGCTCTATGTAAAAATTCCCAGTTTGCTGTGCATCTTCTTTTATTCCTTTTTCCTTGAAGGTTGGTGTTATGGTTGATACATTGTGTCAACTCAAAAAGTTTAGAAGCTTAACTAAGACACTCAGCAGAGAGCCAGGATCTTTACTTTGTAAATATCCTCATCCTGTGCAGGAGAAGGGCATAGAGATTTTGTGAGTGCTACATCTGCCCTGGAGGGGGAGGCGGGTGGCCTGCATACAATATAAGGTAGGAAAAGAGGCTTGCTCTTCCCCCACTTTTGCTCTGGCTGCTTTTGCTGGCTGCTGGCTTGAAGTGTTGCCCTGGTGCCATACCACCCTGCCTTGGAACCAGTTGATTATAGAATGAAACCTGCACAAACTGTGAGCTAAATAAACCTTTCTTTCCTTCATTTTGGGTTTTGGGTATTTTGTTCCAGCAATGAGAGAAAAGTAACCAAGACAGTTGGTCAAGGAAAGTGTTCATTGTTAGGCAAACTATTTTCTAATATATTTGGTTTTATTCCACGATCCCTAAGCATTTCTTTCTGAAACAGCAATACAGTAAAGCCTAAGTAAAAAAGCAATTGGATAAGGCTACATTAAATTAGAATCTGAATTAAAGTATTTTATTGCTTTGGATCAAAGAATTATTATAAGGGCATCATTTACAGTACTTCCTCTTATAAAGTTCTTGGAAAAGTTGCTTCAAGCAATAAAGAAGGATCATTTAAGATATGCATATCAAACGTGAAGAACCTAGGATGTTTATTTTCTTAGGCAGGTTAGACATGTCCCCTACAGTTCTCTACATCCTTTACTTTGTTTTAGAATGTCTTTTTTTCTTTATAAGTAATCAAAAGAAAATGCAATCTCTTTGTCCAAATTTTCATTTGTTCTAATTCTATTCAGTTCTATTTCACTGTAAGGGTTTTTTCCTTCTGATTTATAAATACACTTACCTTTCCATTCACTCAATAAATACGGGAAAATATACCCTGTTGCTAACAAAAGTTAGCATCACCTTAGACTTGTCATTCTCTATTGTCACCATGTCCTTGGGAACTCAAACTAAAACTTCCTGTGTGTTCAGCTTCCTCTGTGTGCTGCCCTCCAACTTCCCAACATTATACAAAGGCATGATTATTATATGAACTTAAATCTTACATCTGGGCTTTCTAAGGCCACTTATCTGTCAAACTGTATACAAGATCGTTTCTTCTTTTGTTGTCATTTAGGAGCCTGTAGTCAAATGGAAGTATGGTTATTTCTCTTAAGACTTGAAAAGCCTGATTTCAAGGGCATTTATAAGGCAGTGACCTATCCCATTGAAAATAAGGCTAAGAATATTTCTTGTCATGATGTTATACCCCTGTAATCCCAGAATTTGGGAGGCTGAGGCAGGAGGATCAACTATAAATTCAAGGCCAGCCTGGGCTACCTAGTGAGTTCAAAGCCAGTCTGAACTACATAGGAAGACCCTGTCCCAAAAACAAAAATGAAAACAAAAAGAAACAAGCAAAAAACAGTCCCCAAAGAAATGCTAAAACCAAGTCCAACAAACAAAAAAGACTAAGAATGTAAATTGTTATGCCAGGAATTGCAGGTAATCATATGGAAGAATGTTCCCTGGGAGATACATACCAGAATGATTTTACCAAAGATGATTTGGCATCTTCAATATTAGAAAGAGTTTTAAAATATCACTGAAACCCATTAATCAAGGTGGTTTAGTTGTAACAGTGCCTGCCTGACAAGCATGAGGCCTTGAGTTTGATTCCTGGTCCCAAAAACAAAACAAAACAAAAAAGATAGTTTAATTGTAAACCAAGTAGCAGCAGGGAGAACAAGAAGGGCTTGAAATTTTCTTTTTTTCCTTGTAGAGAATTATACTTAAAGTCTATTTGTGTTACTCTATACCTGTCAAGAACTTGCACTGAGCAGTCTGTGTATACAAACAAAAATGAACCATCATTATTTGGAGAACTCTGAACCAACCCCATATATTTTTTCTTCACTAATCCAAAAGTTTTAAAGGAAATATCTACCAAAACAGACAGATTCAGAATTGTGCCCATTTAAAACTTTGAATTGGAGTATCAATATCTTTGGTGTTAAACCTAAAGTGATCTAATAGTTAAGTGTGTTTGAAACTCTCTTGTAGGCATTTATAGATTTGTATTTGTATGGGGACCTTGGAGGACTATTATTCTGCAGTGCCATCTACACAGAATGGGGTAGGCCTGATGCAGCATTGCTCAGATTTCAGAGTGCATATGAGTCACAAGGAAGCTGTGGCCACCAGACCAAGGTTTCAACCCAAGTGTCCACATTTCTAACAACCTCCAAAGTGATGACAAAAATGTAGCTTTGGACTGCACTTAAGTGCCCAATGAGTGAAAGAGCTACGCAAGTTTGAGTCATGCAGCAAAAATAAAATAAATAATGAGCAAGACCAAGCTATAAAATAATAATTTAAAAATAAAATAATTAACAATAAACAACAATGTAAAAATCCCTATCTTCACTTGCTGATGGAAAATTATTGGGATCAAAATTACTTCCTAAGCTCTACACGTAGTGTTGGTGATTTATGCTATAGTTGGTCACACTTTGGAGCTGAGAAAAGAGGACACTAGAAGTTCGTTGAGAGAAGGAAATTAATGTGGACTAGATTCCTATTCTATTGGATTCATAGGTAGAGCTTAGAGTGCAGTGCTAGGCATTGTGAGCATGTCACAAATATCAGCCCTTCTGAATCCCTAGCTACTATATGAAAATTAGACTGAAAATCTACTAAGCCTATAGTATACATTTAAGGAACAAGTTGCAAAGTACTTCTTGCATTCCCCTTTTGCTACATGAATACAGTCCGTCTATATATCTAATTTATGGTGCATATCCAAGATTCCTCTTTAGTTAGTCTTTCTGGGTACATTCTTGAAAGAGAGGCAAGAGACCATTGGTGCTGGTCACTGGAGCCCCAAGACAGAAATTCATAAAGAATTTGGTTTTGGCTACTGAAAGATTTTTGTTGTGTATGACTGAGAAGGAAATGGAGATGAATTTGGACTCATTTCTAGTCAACTTATTCTCAGGCTATGAAATATATTAGTACAGACTTTAAGACAGGGAAGCCTGCTTTTCATTAAAAAGGTAACACTGGACATAACAGGGCTTTTAACTTTGCAAATATAATGAAGCTCCCAACTTAGTTACGGTTCACTTAACTTAAAGTGAACTGAAAAGCTAGGCACTGGAGAGTGCTGTGCTCTATTGACTGAAAGCCATGCAATGAATTTCCTTTTAAAAAGTGCATTCTGTGTTACTTTATTTACTAATTTCTCAGTTAATCATCAGCTTTTGCCCTTTTTGGACTACTCAAATGTAATTGCAGAAATTTTTTATTCAAGATAGTAGACCAATTTCATATATTTATTTTCTCTCCCTCTGCCTTCCTCCTGAGGAAGGTAAGTAAAATCACTGATTTATTCAAGGCCACTGTATCAGGCATAGTTTTGGGTAAAGATATCAGAGCAGTGGGCAAGATAGATAAAGACAATTCTTCAAACATCTCAACATTCTAGATGAGTGGAGGTAGACAATAAGCAAAATGTGAACCTGAAATTACTGAGTATGATAAGATTTTACATAAAAGTGAAACAGGATGATTTGATAGAAAACATACTGGGGACTGGCTTCAACTGTACAGTCAGATACTTTTAAACTAAGACCTCCATGACAAGAAAAAAAAAAAAAAACTAATCCCGAAAGCAATAGGAGAAAACACTAAGATGAAAATGTGATTGTTATTTTTTAGAAATACAAAATAGGCCAGCGTGCCTAAGCATAGAGAAGGAGAGGGAAAGTGGGATACCATGGAGTCAGGAAAGATGATCAGGGCTGATCACACTGAGCTGGCCACACAGCTCCTAAAAGTGGATGCAGAGATGTAAAGCCACAGTGCACATGAGCTACAAAATTGGGGATTATATGGCAGAGGGTTTAGATTTTTATTCCAAGAATACTGAAAATATTTTCAACATTTTAATTAAATTTTTAAATTAAACAGTTTGAGGCTTGAAATAATATGATTTATGATTTTTAAAAGTACATTCTGTGCAGAAGAATCCCAAATAATTTATGTAGAGATTTTATACTCACAGAGGTGGAGCATAATTCCCTACATCTTAGGAACAGACTACACACATTGACTTCCTTCCAAAAAGCACAGGAAAGGAGGAGAAAGCTAACTTCAGAGCAGACATTTACAAACACCACCTCAGCTAGATGACCTAGGTCAATGTCAACAGTGAAAGTCATGCTGATAGTATTTACTCTTAACATGATTTAATGAAATTATTTTAACACTGTAGTCATCCCTCCAAAAATCCATAACTTTAGTCTACTTGTAAAAACAACATCAGAAAATCCTAGTTAAGGGACAGTTCACAAAACACCTGACTAGTATTCCTCAAAGTCTTTGAAAACAAGTCAAATTTGAGTATCTCATGAAGTCAAAAACAGCCAAAGGACACATGATGACTAAATGCAATGGGGGATCCTGGAAAAGGAAAATGACATAAGTAAAATGTAAAGGAGTCCAAATAAAGTATGAGCTTTAGTTAATGATGTACCAGTGTTGGTTCATTAGTTGTGACAAATACACCATACTAATGCAAAATGTTAGTATAGAGGAGACTGAGTGTGAGCTACGTGGGGATTTTGTGTACTATCTTCATAATTTTTCTGTAAATCTGCAACTTCTGAAATTACAAGCTTGTTTAAAAAACAAAGCAACTGGAAACCAGGGCTATGTGCCGGCTGCTGCAGGAGTGGGGACAGCCATACCCAAGCCTCTCTCTGAGTCAGTGCCATTTTCAGACTGCAGAGGGAGAGAACCAGACCTCACCAGAAAGTGATCCTGGCAAGGAAACCATATAATTTTCATTGTTTTGTTGGGTTGGGTTTTATTCTCTTTTGTTTTGTTTGAGTATGTTAAATCTGATGACATGAGCAGTACTTGAAAGATTGCAAGACATATTATGGTAGCCATTTTGGATTTACTGTTGGCTTGTTTTGAAGCCCTTTATTGCATTCATTGTTTTGTGTTTATTGTTTCTATTCTATTCTGTTCTGTTCGATTTTTACTATATCAGAATGTATCTGCAGCTATTCTGAAGACAACAAAAGGCATTGTAGTAACTATTGTTGGTTGTAAGGTCTTGAATTCCTGTATCACTTATACTGGCTTATTTTAATTGGTTTTATTGCTTTATTTTCCTTGGTTTTATCCTCTTTAAAATAAAAAATAAAATAAAATAAATAAAAAAGCAAAGCATACCACATACAAACTAAACTCTAGAGAACAAAAGCAGAAGCAGATTCTAATTCCATATCCTATGTCCTTGAAAACTAGGATTCTCTGTATTTTAGAAAGGAATTATGGATAGGAGATAGAAGAATTTATGCTGATACTTCCAATTCAAAATTGGAAGGACACAACTTTTACATAATCAGTTCCACCTTGGGCTAATTAGACAATTGTTCACCAGAGAAATGTATGGTATGATGGTTAATCTTGATTGTCAGTTTGACTAGATTTAGAAATGTTTAAGAGAGGTGATGGGATTGTGAATGTACTAACTTCATAAATGGGTCCATGGATGAGTTCATAACTGAATGGCTATCAGGAGGTGGAGTTTAGTTAGAGGAACTGGATCATAAGGATAACCTTGGGGACTATTATCTTATTACTCACCCCTTTTTCAAAAACTGGGTCTTCTACTGTGTTCTGCTTTCAAACTCCCACAAAGTGAGCAGCTGTGCCATGTCATGTCCTTCTGCCATAATATTCCTGCACTGGAACCAGCCGACCACAGACTGGATCCTCTGAAACTGTGAGCCCAAATAAACCCCTTCTCCTTTAAGTTGTGAGTGTTGAGTATTTTGTCTCAGCAGTGGGAGAGTTGACTAATACACATGATTACAATGCAGAGCATTATGAATTCTAGCATTTATGGAGTCTTCAGAATAAGTGTCAGCTCCATGCTTGTTCACACTAAAATGAAGCCTGCCAATCAATAACCTGCCTTATATCATGTTCCTGATTGCTAAAATACGATTGGATAACCAAGAATTATGAATCATCTAAGGAAATCATTCAACACAAAAGAAAGGAACCAAAAAGTGCAAAAAGTGTAGCAGAAGGAATAAGTGATTGAAGAAGCAAAAGAGAACATGAGTTACTATGTTATGCTCCTCTCCAGGCAAAGGGCCTGCAGTTCTAGGGTCCTATGATCAAAAAGATTCCTTATTTCTCTGGGTTCTAGTGCCACTGGACTTTGAACTTTGATGATAAACAAGGGAAGTTCTGAGTTGGAGATAGGACGCATAGGGATGGGGGCTGAGTTTCTTATACCATTATGTATCCTTAATCTCATGGGCATCCTTTGATCCAAAGTTAGAGTCATCTTTCATAGTTCTAGGTGTCATCTTTCTGTTCCTTGAACCTCAAGTAGCATTTGTGATCTATCTCACCTCACAGTGGAACCAGACTATAGTGGATACAACTCAGAGCAGTAGTGAAAGGAAATCCCCAAAAGACAAATGTGTAGCATATCCAAAGAGCAAGTAATCTAACTTGTAGTTGGAGGATAAAAGACTCCAGGAAAGAGGAGAGTTGGGGGATGTGAGTATTCATGGAGTTAATACTATCCTTGAGAATGTGAAATGACTTAGGAAGAAAATGAAGATGATACCCTTTAAAATAGAGAAGCATGAATGGGAGAAAAGTAAAGATGTGTCAATAATAGATACCATTAATGGCACACTAACTACAGACCAGAAGATATTCTAAGCATTATGTTTACTAGTAGTCTAATCTTCATAACAGTAATAAACAATGTAAATACTTACAGGTACTCATAGCAAGTAACAGAGTCAGGATCACAGCCGAGCAATCTGGCTCTGGCACCTGAGTGCTGTGAAATGCTGCCAGAAACAAAAGACACAATAATTCTGTATCACTGGCTACGCTGTGAACCATATTCATTTAAACACAACAATGAAAGCAGTTTATTGATTTTCATCTTTTAACATAAACCATAAACATAACCCCCCAAATCATTATGTTTTTAGGATATTGTGTTCTGGCAATGTAAAATCAAAATGTCAGTGGCAAAGTTGAGAAATAAAAAAGTAGGGCAGGAGATATGAGGGTGAAAGTAGGGTACCCACATCCTCATTTATAAAATGGGGTGTCAAGAGACACTGTCTATAATTTGTTTGCATGCTCATTGTCTGTCTTCCCAAGGCTCAAATGTCTGACCCACAAGAACAGAGACCACATCCAACTCCTTTGCTGTTGCATTCCCGGCTCCTACAGAGGTACAAGGCAAATTTCAGGCATTCAGTACATATTTGTGGAGTGATGAGTGCCTGAATGCTGTTTTTGGAACTGTGATGCACCCCAAAGGCCCATGTATTACAGGCATGTTCTCTAGTTTGTGGTACTATTTGGAGGTGACAGAATCTTCCTGTTGTTGGGAATCCACTCCCTGTGCCCTTTCCCATCTACTAACTGCCCTGAAGCTTGCTTTTCCTTCCAAGCTTAGCTTGAGATGCAGCTAAACTCACAGACTCTGCTTCCTCACTTTCTGTAAGGCTCTGATCTATGCTTCACAGTCTTTGAGAGACCTGTTTTCCTTGATTTGCTCCCAGGAAAGTTGCTAGGCCATCTAATTCTCAAATCCAAAAGACACAGCTCTGAGAAACATTAGTTATCCAAAGCCTCAGGTCTTCACCAGGATGCTTTTCTTTCATTCACTGCAGTTCTGAGGCACTGCGTTGCCCATGTTCGCCCTCTAAGCTTTGCTGTCTTTTCTTGTGGGGCCCATAATCCTGCCCACATAGTAAGGATAACTAATTCTATCTCCCTACTCTGTTCCCACAAACATGTCCTCTTAGTTGCTCATGTACCCACAAATCTAGGTATGCCCTGCACAGTTGAGTTTTCAAAGGTAAGTTTTGAGGGGTTCATCGGTTTAAAGTAATCTCTTCTTGGAATTTCTTCCCTCACAGCATCCACTGATAGATTAGATCTGAAAAGTCAAGTTGTGTCAAGTGACCCAGACCCAGACAGTGGATAAAACCAAACGTACATGTCAAACCCAGTAAGGGCTAATGCGATTCCTCTCCCAAAACTGGGCCAGAATAAGGGTATGCTTGAGGCTGGGGTCAGCTTAAATGATGAGTAAATTGTGATGCACCAATCATCCAGGGTTATTTTAAGAGTTAAGAGCAAGAGTTCAAGAATCAAAGGACCAAAGTTCTCATCTCAGCTTCATACACTAATTGTGTCACTTTGGGGAAGTTACATTAACTCTCACTTTATTTGAGCTAACTTAATTGTGTTTGTGTTCCAGGCTCTTAACAAGTTCTCATTAATAATGAGGTTTATAGTTAGCATTTTAGAGCTCGCTTAAAATTCTCCACATTAGTGATTCACATACACCTTTTAAGGTAAGACTTTGGAGAAGAATAACTACTAATAAATAATATTACCCAGCTATGGAATTTGCAGACCTTAGAACCTCTTCTAAGAAGCCAATGTAAGTTTTCATAAGTCATTTTCTTTCCTTACTTTCCTACTCCCTTTTTTCTTCTTTCCCTTTCTTCCTTCCTTTCTTTCCTTTTCTTTCCCTTTCTCCCACCCCGAGTGTGTGTGTGTGTGTGTGCATGTGAGAGAGAGAGAGAGAGAGAGAGAGAGAGAGAGAGTGAGAGAGCAATATGGGAGAGTGAACCCCAGGATTTTTGCATAAACCTATAAATTGCGATCAAAATATACGATAAATATAAAATTTTTTTAAATGTATTACAGCAAGAGATAGCCTGCCATTAATTCCCTTCAAAGCCTTCCTCTTCACTTTAAACACACTTACCTAATTTTCATTGAAAGCCACTTTCAGGAGCAGTTCTGGAAGACCATTTCAGTGAGTGTCTTTACAAGGCATGATGAAAAATACAGTGAAAGCTGCTGCCATGTGCTATCCAGTGGAAAGGCCAGCTCGTAAAAACAATAAGATATATCCAGTGAGGAAACCTTATTCACCAAATCTGATGCCCAACAACTTTTGGCTCTTCCCCAAAGTCAGAATGATCATGAAAGGTAATCATTTTGGATCAATTCAGAACATCAAACCGACTGTGACAGCACAATTAAAGATCTTCACAAAAGAGAACTTTCAGAATGGTTTCAAAAAGTGGCAAAGAAAAATGGAGTACAATAATAATAACAAAAGCAATCACAGTAAGCACTTCTTTTATGCTTACTATGTTTCAGGCACTGACCTGAGTGCTTTATCCCACCTCAGCTAGATGTAAGTGCTATTAGCTTCCCCCTCTTAAGGAATAATGAAGCAGGTCTAGGAATGTAAATTTTCCAAGGCCACACAGTTTGAGAATGGTAGACTTGGCATGCCAATGCAGCAGTTTGGCTGTTGAATTTCTGCTCTTAACTTCTAAACAAGTCAAGGAGGCGGGACAAGATGGCAGAGTGGTAAACAGCAGGGTAAGCAGTCTCCCTGAAAGGTACTGTCCAGATGCTGGAATATAGCAACATGAGGAAGACAAGAAGGAGGGAGGCAGGTTCTCTGGACCCAGGAAGAATCTAGAGCGAGAATTGAAGCCCACAGAAAGAGTAAAAAGAAACACTCAAACAAAGAAGGTGGTGGTTGGTGGTGCCTCTGCCCAAAGCCGGACCCACTCTGTGAAAAGGGTTGCTGGAACCTGGAGACACACGATCAAAGTCCTGCAGCTGCGGTGGCAGTGGTGACCCTGGAGGCCTCTGCCCAGAGAAGCAGCATTGGAGGAGAGTGGCAATGAACAGGGAGAGCAGACCTGGAGGACTAAACTAGCTGACGGTGAGTGCAGCAAACCCCAACCCTACCGCGAGGGAGAGCGAGGGACTGGCAGTCATTTTGGGGCTGGAGCCACTCCTAGTTGGGCACAGTCCCTTGGAAATTGCTCTGACCAAGCCCTGGAGGGTCCCGGCGGGTGACTGGCTCAGTCTGGAGACCATGGCTCCATGCGTGCCCTAGGGGTGATAGTGGAAGATTCGCAGATAATTGGCCCAGGTTCCCAGGTGGCAGCCCCACTCCCACACATGCCAGACATCATGAACCAAGGCGGGGTGGGGAAAGGCAGAAGACAGCGCTGTAACAGTGCACGCAGTGGTAACCATCAGATATCCACAATCAGCACTGGCTAGAAGAATTAGTCTAACCTTACAGAAATTACAGACAACGCAAGGAATACCAAGATCCCCATTACACACTTGTCCAGAACAACCCAGGAATATGTCAAGACAGAGAAGCAAAAGGCTGTCTCTGGCCTCCAATCCAAGAAGAACAAATCCAGGAGGAGCAAATGCAAGAGAGGTTGGGAGTCCCACAACTAAAGTCTCTGAGGTGATGACAACTAAAGTAAAGAAACAACTTCATGAGGTTATAAAAGAATTTAGAACAGAAATACTAACTCAACTAAAAGAAGAAATGAAAAGCATAATAAAAGAACTGCTAAGCATCTCTAAAGGAGACATAGATGAAAAAATGGAGCATAGGAAAATGAGGGAAACCTGGAATGAACAATACAAAAAAGATTTAGAATACATGAAACAGATTCAAAGAGATAACCAGGAAATCAAAAACTCCAATGAAAGTTGGCAAAACCACCTGAAGGAAACTAAAGATAGACTTTCAAACCTTGAAGACAGGTTTGCAGCTTGTGATCATGAAGGGAAAGATCTCTTAAAAATAACAAGAAACCTGGAAGTAATAATACCATGGCTGCAAGACAACCCAAAGAAACATAATTTAAGAATAAAAGGTATGAGTGAAAAAGCAGGGGTCAATACAAATCAAATTAAAAGCCTATTTACAGAAATAATTTCAGCAAACTTTCCAATCATGGGAACAGGAAGTGACTTTCAGATAAGTGAAGCATATAGAAGTCCAACTAAACATGACCAAAATATACCTACACTGAGACATATAATAATGAAGATCCCAGAAATTCAACACAAAAACAAAATATTAAAAGTTGTTAGAGAAAAAAAACAGATCACCTACAAAGGAAAATCCATCAGAATCACAACAGACTTCTCAACACAAACCATCCAGTCAAGAAGAGCTTGGAGTGAAGTATTTCAAGCCCTGAAAGAAAATAACTTCCAACCCAGATTGATGTACCCTGCAAAACTATCTTTTAAAATCAACAGAGAAACAAGATACTTCCACGACAAAGAACAATTAAAGGAATTTATGACAACCAAGCCAGCCCTACAAAGAATATTGAAGGACATTTTAGAGAGAGATAAAAAAAGTCCACAACACCAGAAACAGCGGCAGAGAGATATCACCAAGTGGGGCAGACAATTGAATAATCCATCATTGGGATTTGAGTCCAGCATTGTTTTCAACGAGCTGTTTAGTTTGATCTTATTCTATCTCGACCTGCCTAATTTTATTATATATGATGACATAGACAGCTATTTCAAAGATAACAAAATATATTAGGGTAGCCTTTATTGATATTTGATCACCTTGTTTTGAAACCCTGTATTGCTGTTATTGTTCTGTTTTGAGTGATTTTAACCTATTTTGGTTTGTTTGATTGTATTGTAACAGATGATATAGGCAACTGCTTAGAAGATAATATGAGACAGTATAGAAATCAACGTTGTATTACTATGTATTGCTTCCATTGTTTTATTTGTTATTGGTTTTATTCTGTACTATTTTGTTTGATTATATTAGGCCCGATGGTATGGGCGGTTATTTTGAAGATAACAAGAAGTATTACAAGGGGAAAGGAGGAAAGAAGGAAGGGAGAAGGAAAAAAACATAGATTTATATGTGGGTATACAGAAGATGGTTAAAATGACTATACTACTAAATGCATTAACTATTGAGAAAGAACAGTTGATACTCATATGATTAGATCAATTTTACATGTCTATATCTGTCAATCTGAGCAACCCCTTTGAAGGTAATGATATACGATGTTACAACCACTGTCAAATTCCAATCTCATTTTGTAAACCTATAATGTTACAGTATCAGATTTGTTGTTGTTGTTTGTTGGTCCCTTTAGCTTTTTGTTTCTCTTTTCTGTAACCATTGTTTTATTTTTTTATTGGTTTTATTCTAAACTATTTTGTTTGATTATATTAGGCCTGATGAAATGGGCAGTTATTTTAAAGACAACAAGAGGTATTCTAAGGGGAAAGGAGGAAAGAAGGAAGGGAAAAGGAAAAAGACATAAATTTATAAATAGGTATACATAGGATAGTTAAAGTGATTATATTACTAAATGCATTAGCTATTGAAAAAGAACAGTTAATACTCATATGATTAGATCAATTTTACATGTCTATATCTGTTAATCTGAACAACCCCTTTGAAGGTAACGATATGCAATATTACAACTACTGTCAAATTCCAATCATCTCGTTTTGTAAACCTATAATGTTATCATATAGGATTTGTTGTTGTTGTTTGTTTGTCTCTTTTGTTTTTTGTTTCTCTTTTCTGTGTCCATTTTCTCTTAAATAAAAAAAAAGACAACAAAAGCTTTTAAACAAGTCCTCCCTCTGCCCCTCTGTAAGTCAATTCACAACTGACAGTAAATTTTCTCAAGGACTAGAGCACAAAGTCAAGGATGCTGTTTTGGAGCCACAGCTTTTACTCTTAGTCTGGAACAGTCTTTCTGAAAAAAACAGCAATTGGTAAAATCGCTTCAATGTTTAAGCCTAGGTTAATGGTCATGAGGAAGATCTCACATATCTATCCCTATCTCTGATATGTATAGATCTATTCAGTTATACAGATACAAACCGTGTTTGATGTATGCTGTAAATCCATCACTACACCTGGAATGATATATATTTAACATGTAGACAACCCTGCATTGGGATAATACACATGCATATTGTTCCAAAATCAGTTAATGTACTGTAAGTTAGAGCACTGAATAAGCTAATATAAAGCGCAAAATGCAGTCTCTTAAGAGAAAACTTCATTCTCACATAAAGATCTGGCAAGGGTGCTCTATACGGCTCAGCTTTGCTTTGCCTGCCCAATATGTGGCTTCTGTTGCTGAGCTGAAGTGTCTGTTGCTCTCACTTTCACCCCTCCCCAGGCAGTGGGGATGACGAAAGGAAGTGGAAATGTACAGCCAGTTCTCCTAAGGGCGAGCCTCAGTTGTGTAGGACTTCAGGTCTACCCACAAACTACTGAAGCAAAAAGTCATGTGGTTGCAGCTACTAGCAAGGGAGGCCAGGAAATGGAATCTTTAACTGGATGGAGGCTACATCCCAAACTAAAAATACATTAGGAAACATTTAGGAATCCACCACAATAATTTTTCTCTGTCTCCTAGTAATAACATCAAGATTCACTTCTCCTATTTAATTAAATGATAAATTAGGATTAGGGAAGAAAGTTGATTATAAAGTAATTCAGACCAATGAAAATAGCACAGGAAAGAATTAGGTTTAAAGGTTTTCTCTTTCTTGGTGGACTTTTAAGTGGAGGCTATCTTTGCATCTCTGCGGTTCAGTGTTTTTTTGTCTACCCCTGACTGCTGTTCATTTCTTCCACCAGGACTCCTGGCCCTTCTCTCCCCAGAAATAGCAGACAGCTCGATGAGCAAACTTCAGAACTTCACACAAGGTTTTGATTAGTTTGGAATGAAGTATTCATTTCCTTTCATTTTTTTTTTCACAGCAGACCTTTTTTTATTTCCCATTCTGCTTATTTCTTATTGGATGCTCCTAATTTAATTTTATTTCCATCTTTAGGAATGCCTGCTCTTTTCTCAACATTATTCCACTTTCATGGTTTCAATTCCTCAATCATTTAAACCCTGTTTTTTTCATTGTCTCATTCCCTCATCCATTCTTCCTGCTCACTAATTCTTCCATTACCCATTTCCCTGGAGCATTGTTGCTGTGATTAATTTTATTAATATTCTTTTTCATTTCCTTTTTTCCTTGCCCATAAAATGAACATCACTAAATTACTGTGTAATCTTTTCTCTCAGTCACTACTTCATTCTCCACCTCATTTGTTATACTTTCTCATGTCTTGCCAACTGTTCATTTCACTTCATCTATTACCTTATTAATTCTATGTCCCCTTTCTCCCATTTTCTAATTTTTGCTATTAATCCTCTTGTACTTTTCATTGTTTTCCTATTTTATGCTTTCTTGCCCCATAGTTTTGAGCCTAAATTTCTTCTACATCTATACCGCATTTCCATTCTCTTAGTTTTTAATTTACTCCTTCTGGAGAATAACTGTAATGTCCTCAGTTACTGTTTTAAAAAGCTGAGTCAAAATTTATCTAAAGAAATATTGTATTTCAAGACAGATATCTTTAAAAGCTAAGGTTAAGCTTTCACTCTCAGACACTTCTCAAAATATTTGGACATTCCCATATGAAAACATTTCCAGACATCTACAGGACATAGTCAAAATCAATTTCAACCCTTTATGGTCGCTCCTTATTTTGCTAATCCTTAAACTGTCATCAAATGGTTCTGAAAATGCATGTCTATCCTCAAATGCAGACAAAGGAATATAATAAAAGGATATCAGAATTATGCACACGAAGAAATTTCCAAAAAAGACAACCAAAAATTATTCAAGTACTGTCCACATTATTGGAATAAAGCTACAGGATCCTAAGATGATTGATCTAAGGAAATCAGTACTCTTTTCTAAAGCAACACAACAAGTGTTTAATAAATGTTCCTTTCTGCCTTTCTTTTTAATTCTTATTACAAAATCAATCAGTCTTACAACTTTTATTCAAAATGTACATGTGATTTTCCTCCCTTCATGCTGCTTTTTGTTTTCAGTGTAAATTAATAGATAGTGTTTTCTAATTTATGAGGGAATGGGAGAAATTGTGAATTTAAAAACACATGAGAAAATTCATATAGTAAATGAGGAAAGAAGACAATGAAAAACTACTTTTTCTTGCTTTCTATTAATTCTACAGTTCCTAGGAACCAGTGTTTTACTTTCTGTTGAGTATTTATTTTTCACCTGATGACATAGTGGTTTTCTAGTTTGTACCTTCAGTTAAGATGAGCCTCCTGAACTCTAAACCTATAAAAGTGGACCCTAATAGTCTCTAATGGTGTGCCCCAAGATATTTACAGATTCCCAAATACATAAAATGTCACCATGGAGTGCCATTTTCTCCTACTACAACTAGAAGACAGTGAGACAGCAGAGTGACATCACACAGGAAATAGACTAACTTCAACTACTGGTAAAGAAGCCCATCTCATACACTGACCCAACCCAGAAGAAATTCTAAGCTTTTTCTAAATCAGTTATGAAGAATTGAAATTCACTATAGTGTTTTTTTTTCTGGAAAATGTGCCATGGAACTAAATTATGATTTTTTATGTGGGAAAAGGGGAGGAGGTAATTCTAGGGCCAAAGAAGCTAGGAAAATTAAACAATTTTCTTTTTTGGAGGACTTTTTAGAAGTCCTCCAGAAATGTGCAGTGCACGTTAGAACTTCCAAGAGAGATAACATGGAGCTTCACTTTCTAGGGTGCTGTGGGATGTGTCTGGCCCGATGTCCTACATACTCCTCAACATGGCCATGGTTTATTGCCACCTGCCTCCAATCCTGAGCTCCATACCCCATGTGGAACCATTTTGGCTACCGTCATCACCATTTAGCCAATTATGTAAGCTAGTAAACCTCAGTCAACTGTGATAACCCTTCTTCCTCACCCCTGCTTGCCCTGATACATGTCGCAGATCTGCCTATCTTCCCCATTTCTGCTGTTGCTGCCTTAAGTTCTATCTTAGCTTGTGTTTTCTCCAAAGTAGATTCTGAATCATAGACTTAGGTACAAATCACTTGTCTCGTTTTGCCTCATTCTGTTTCACTCTGCAAATGGGAAAGTGAGACAAAGAAGGAAGTAAAAACAGTAACAGGTGCATTAGTGAACAGGTTACCCTTGGGGCTCCTCCTGAGAGGAGAGGAAGCTGGGTAGCTTCCCCTAAGGCCCACCCTGCATTGGATCATTCTTAAGTCGTTCTTAGGCACAAACTCTCAGACACTCCCATCCTGTGCTGAGGGCCACCGCTGGTCCTGGCAGTACTGCCACTTCTCTAGGGCACACACACCTTCCCACAGTTTTCCCTGCATCTCACTCCCTTGCCTGTCCTTACCTGGAAATCTACACATATGTACCTACAGGGAAAAAAATTAAAAAACAAACAAACTGGCAGAATTCCTACCAAACTGTTAACAGTAGCTATTCTGAAGGATGATAAGCAGGTAGAAATTACAGAGGACCTCAGTTTTTTATATCATACATTTGATTTTTCTATGATGAGTATATATTACCTATATATTTTCCCCATCTCACTTTCTGTTTGCAATGTATTTTACACATCTCCTCCTTTGTCTAGTTCCACATCTGCTTATCCATTCTAAAACTCTTACGTGTTTCATTTTCTGCCTTTTCCCTACTCCATATTCTGCTTGTTTTATTTCTATTATATCATTCTTACTCATAACTTTGTCTTAGTTTTCTATGCATTGTGCAGCTTTGTCTCCAGACTCCTGGCTTATTCTCATCTCTCTGGAATCAATCTTCCTTCCTATTGTTTCAACTCTGTGCATTTCCCTCTAGCCTCATGCACAGTTTGATAAAATAGGGAGGGCAGCTTCTGAGGCAGCCCACACTGTTAGGCTGCCTTCTTGTAGTCAAACCTGATTTTCTCCCTCCTCCCAGATCTACACCTAAAGCAGCTCCGGGAAAACACAGAGTCAGTTATGAGCAAGAGGCCCAAGGACAGCTGTTGATCCTGAAAACGGTTCTAATTTGTCTCTGTCTCATTAGCTTAATGCTGATGCTGGCGGCCCTGAGCTGCTGACCAAGCTCAGTGGCTTTCTTTTCCACTTGGCCTGCAGCTTATCAGGTCCAAAGATGAAGCTGACAGCTCAGGCCATCTTCCCTTTATGACCCTGGTCCTTTGTGTCCATTCCCCAAGGACTTTCATTCGTCTCTTGGGCTGTGGTAATTAAAAGCTGAAGGGGAGACTTATCCTCATTGGCTATCCTCCCGTACTGAATTGTTTCAACGGGCAAAATCACACACATAAATGCTTACCATGCAGGAACCACCTTGTGAGTGGACAGCTTGCTTTGATGTCCAAGCTGGGAGAATTATCCACCTGACATGTGCTGTCGTGAAGGAGAGGCCACAGGCTGAGTTATCATAAATTGCTTTCAGAATTGAGCCCCAAAGGCAATCTGTAACTAAGGAATATACAAAGCTTGAAGAAATATTATTTCCTTTCAGTAAATTATTTAAGTTGCCACATTTGAAAAATAGGGGCTTAGGTTTAGAACTGATCAAGTTAAGAATCTCTCCAAGCAGAATGCAGCAGGTAAACCTGTAAGACATACAACAGAGCTATCTCTTGGTCTGAATCTCAGTTTCTTGATATTTCACTGTGCAACATGAACTTGACCTATTTGCTACCTTTAATAACCTCCATGTCCTCAGACAGGGATTAGTGCTGTTCCAGGAGAGCTTACCAAGTTCGGAGATGCACGGTGGTTTTTCCTGAATATCCTGTATTCTAGGTTCAAAGTCTGATCTGTGTCTCTCCGGGTTTCCTGGAGGCACCTCATTTCTGGGTGGAAGTTGATGGTGGTAGCCCATTTAGACCTAATTAAGAAGAAATAAGCCTTGAACTTCACTTTCCCTCCCACAGCCTTCAGCAGTCACTTTCAGTGACCAGGAACTTTCCTTCTTCTCTCCTGGCTACTCAGTTTCCTCTTGCTGCCCCTTAGAGTGCCTACACAACAACCAATTCATCAGCTCATTCTTCAAACAAGTTTATCATTGGATGCCCACCAGGCATACCCAACTGGGCTGCTGGGCCTATAGACAAATATGTAAGGTTTCCTGACTTACAAGAACCCACAGGCAGTAGAGACGGACCTGAGAAACATGGGCTGTGCTAGTAGAGGAGAGAGCTGATGACTGGGAGCTCAAAGGACAGTATAATGAATGGGGCAGGGTAACTCAAAGGTATAAGAGACCAGGTGAGCTCTTGGAGCCTTCCTGTCCCACAGCAAGTTGTCTGCTTAGTGGCCCAGCAGTCATGAATCTGCCCTGCTTACCAGGGCATCCCCAGGTCTGGCGGGCACCAGACACACCACTCACATGCTTATGGTGGATGAATCATGTTGGGGTAACTTCTATGGGCCTTAAAAGATCAAAAAGCCTGAATTCAGTAGATGGAGAAAGGGAATAGGTTTATTATTTTCTTTCATTTATTTGTATCTTTGGGAATACAATCACATTATTAAAAAAAATAGTAGCCAGGGATAATGGTGCATCCCTGTAATTCTAGCACTCCAAGAGGCTGAGGCAGGAGAATCCCAAGTTCAGCCTGGCCTGGGCAATTTAATGACTCAGAGTGACCATAACTATAAATAATACATACATGTAGATATACAGATATACATACAGACTGGGGATGTAGTTCAGTGCAAAGGCCCTGGGTTCAAACCCCAATACTGCTTCAAAACATCAAAATAATGTAGCAAGAAATCTTACTTCCAACCTTATCTGCACCTATTATGCTCCCCTATCTGACTATATTCCACTCCTACCTCCTGCAGACTATCATTTTATTACTTATGGGTATATTATTCTAGCATATCCTTATGAAAATAAATTCATGTGCTATATATATATTCTTAACTTTACCTCTTTTCTCATGAATGGTGACAAACTGTTCTTTCTTTTTTTAAATTCAATAATATATCCTGGAACTCTTTCTTTACCAGGGCATTGAGAACGACCTTTTCCCCTTTTACACTTGCATGTTACACCATGGTATCCACATACCTTACTTGAAAAATCACTTAAACCCCTGTGTTTGACTAGACCTTTCCTCCTCCTCCATCTCTGCATTAAAATGTGCTCTCAAAATACTGACTTTCTTTTTTTGGGTGCCTAATTTGTTAAATCCATCATGCCAGTACCTTCAAAAGATGGAAATGTGTTTGCACATATACTTTGTAAAATTGGCTGTT